>JAVCKT010014596.1:0-12831 GCA_032273925.1 Rhynchotus rufescens
CAGTCATCCTATATCATTTCCCCTAGTGACTCAATCAACTCCCATTTTTCAACAGATATGGAAGATTATCAACTATTAATAAAAGATCTCATGATCATGGCTTCTATTGATAATCACTAATTAAAAAATTATTAGTTAACAGCAGCATATTGCTTTTGCTGTTGCTTATCTTTAGCAGGGTGACAAGCTAACAATTAATTGTGAGATCTTAATAATTAAAACCTCTGAGCAAAGCAATATTTAAAGTTAATGAAGTGTGTTCACTTAGAAAGTGAGAAGAAATTTAAGTCTGTTTGCAAGAATTTGGAAAATTACTCACTTTCCTCGGTTTATTGTAAGTTCTTTATTTGTTTATACCAGAAACAAATAAAAGATGAGAAATTAGCTTTTCTGTGGCTGGAGAATAAAAACAGAAAATCTGATGAATCATTTGATTCTGTCACATATTTGCTGTATTCCCCATGCAGAAATCACTTATTTTGTATTTGATTCAGCTTCCTTAGCTATGATACAGAGTTCAACACACGTCAGCTGAAAGAAAAGTTGCACTGAACTGATATTATAGAAAAGGTTTGACATAAAGATGTTACTTTAAATAATGTCTTATTTTAAAGATAAGACAGAAATGCTATTTTTAAAGCTCATGTAACAATATAAAAGTTAGTTATATTTACACCTCACGTCTACCTTTTTTTTCAGTAGTATCAAGCACTTCTTGAAAAAAAAGGACACAATCATAGACTAATTCTATTTTTATTTTCCCACTGCTTTCTCACTCTAATCCATTGCATCACATACTTAACTTCATTGGCATCATCTTGTAAATAGATATACCTCCTAAGATAAATAGATTAATTTTTTTTTTTGGTGGAGTTGTTTGTTTGTTTGTTTATGTGCTTATTTCCATGAAAGGAATTGTCTTCCTTTAAATTATGTTGATCATTTCTCTCCTTATAAAATGGCTTGTAAGTTCTTTCCTTACAAGGATATGTTTTTGCTAACTAAATTGCCTGTGCTGATTGTAGCTTGCATGCTACAATTTTCTTATATCATTATTTATTTTGTAGGCACTTGTACAGAAAAAGATGGTGTGTTCTTGACTAATCAAAGCATGTACTCTCAAAATAAAGTACTAGTAGGGTAGAAATGTAAACAGTTTGATAAAAATGTCATGTTTCTATTGTAAAAATATACAGAATTTCAATAAGCTATATTGTTTTTCTAGGTCTTCTGAATGATTGTACTGCATTTCTAATAGAGATAATTTTTTTTTTTTTTTTAATATTATAGGATAATCCTAAAATATACTAAACCATCATCATTTTCCATTACACTTTTTTCCTATTAGAAAAGGAACACTTATCAGCTCTGTTACATTCCTAATCACTTAGTTCATTTGCTATATTATTCTGGAGTTGGTTTCTTTCATACTTCTAACATGCTTTCAGTCCAATTGGACTTACTAATAGCAATACAGATAAATATACCTAAATAGCAAATTATCTAAAATGCAAGTGTCTTTTCCTGGATGCTAAGTTAGTGCTATGAGAGTGTTCATCTGTTTGTGGTACATTCATTTATTAAGTCCTTAACAGCAGGGTCCAATTCCAAAACATCCAAAGTGACCACCAGAACTTCCACAGTTACATATGCAACTCTATCCTGATATCTCAAATGTGTTGCAATATTTAAGATAGAAATAGGGGGGAAAAAAAAAAAGCGTTCTCTTTCTGAGGTAGACATGGTTCTGATTTCTGACATATATGTCCCTTTCACATAAGGGGTCCTTGGAAATAAAGTGAAGTTTTTTTCACCACAACTCCTTTGCTGAATATCTTTGCTGAAATAATTTCTTATTCAGATTTGCTTCAAATTTGGCTAAAACATCAGGACTACACAAAAGAACGGTAAGAACTACCAGCTTTGTCCTGGTTGCTTTTTGAAGAATGGGATGCATAAATATAGGAGAACTGATTGCAGAACAGCTTCAAGGAAGGATTCTCCTGCTGAGTCAACATCAGATACTAATGTATAGACTAAATTTTAAATGGCTGCTTTATCATTTGTCGTACACTACTCACTATCAGTTTAGAAAGTTTGAAACTTTGTCTTGAAAATGTAGATTGGCGGTGCTTTGCTATGTATCACATCTAAGCTGCATTTTCAATGCAAGCTAGTTGGCATTTTTAACTTCAGGGCAAGATTCCTTGATTATCCTGGAGGCATATTTGGTTTTCAAGAAAAAAAATATAGAGCATCTCACCAACTCCAGTTGTTCCACACAGTGACAGTTTGAGGTGGTGGACAGGAGCACTCTGGCTCATATCTGTGCCTGGGCGAAAATTCTTCCACTGACAGCAGCTGGAAATTCTATAGTGGAAACTAGTAGTCATAGCAGCAGCAGTAGCAGTATATTTTCCTTCCAAGGCAAAGAACACCTTGATTCATGAACGGTATCATCAGGATATCTCATCATCATTTTTATGAAATTAATACCAATATTTACAAAGATGAAGGAAAAATAGAGACAAGTTTTCAGATTTATCCTACGGTACATTTCTTAAGTTCCTCAGAGGGCTCAGCTCAGATTCCTACAATCTAAAATGACTCATTATTCTAATTAAATTTTGGAAGTGAAAAAAGATGTGAAAGCAGAATTAAAAGGGCCTGTACTCCTCCAAGTTGGCTTCATGATAATGCTGCTGTTTAGCAGAATCATATACCATAGCCTACTACTTACACAGAATGTATTAATATGTAAAACTTAAATTAAAAAGAATTGAAAGTGGCTAATGAGTAAGAGTATTCTGGCAAAGAAGACATACAAATTATAAAGCATAATATGAGCAGTGCAGAACTAAGTCAGTCACTGTCGGCGTTCTTTCAGAAAAGTTTAGCTTTTCCCCTTTTATCCAATGGATGAAGAATTCAATTCAGTTAAAAAAAAAAAAAAAGAACAACAAAAAAAAAGAGAAAAAATTAAACAAATTCCCCTTTAAAGTTGTATCTTTACATAGCAAAGTTGTATCTAAACTACATTAGACGTATATAAAATATAAAACTGTATCTAAATTACAGTGAACATAATTTTCTTTCCCTCTCTTTTCATTATATCTACTTTTGACCCATCTCTCCATGGCTCTTGTTATTTCTTGCGATGCTTCTATTTAGTTCATCTCCAACATCATCCCTTAATTTTCCCAGCACTAATTCAAACCCACAAACACAGAAGCCAAATGAAGGTTCACCAAACCCCTTGTGCACTCAAGCTGCCAAGTTTTGCACAGCTCTACTTAAGACTCACATATGTGATCACTCACTTTGAACAAGCTACAATCACAGCAACCAAGGAATTTGCACCAGTTTAGAACAAAGCCTGTTTCTCTCTCTTGAGCCAAAGCCATTGGCAAAGATCACAAAGTGCTGGATTGGCAATTCAGCATGGATTTAATCCAGAATTCAATTTGAAGCTCCATTACCTACAAGCCTTAGCCCTCATACCAACTGAACTGCTTTTGATAATATAAAGGACCAAATCCCAGTGGAAGTACATAAAGTTGTGCCCTGGTTCAAGTACAGCTGTACTAATGAAAAGTCTTACACAGTCCCATTATCAGAACTCCAGAAGTTGACAACTCTACTGTTCTCCCTCAAGTTGGCATGAGTGCAGTACAGTGACAATTTACCAATGACAGTGCTGATGACTGGAACCTGTAATTTTGTGGCATTTGGAAAAAGAAGAATCATCAGTCAGATGGAGATGGTTATTAATCCAATATCATTGTTTCATGTACTGCTAAACTTCGATATCAATTTTACTTACACCAAAAAAGTTTGACAGATGATATAAAACTCTTACTCTGGTAAATACCAACTTCTTGGGCTATTGAAGTACTATATCTACTACTGAATTTTCACTATATTCTTATAATTAAATAAATTTGCAGGAAAGAGTTGAGGTAGCTAATTTTTCTCTACTTTCTGTATCTTGCTACTCGACATATTTAAGGATAGCCTTTTTTTTGTTTTCATCTTTTGCCACTATCTAAAAACAAGTTGCACCTCAACTATGCAACCAGGATAAGAGTAGATGAGACACTATCTAGTTTACTCAAACAGGAGAAGAAGTAAAGTCTTAGTCTTTACTTGCTTAAAGACAGTGCCAGGAAACATCAAGCAGAAGATGAGGAGTTTAGAATATAAAACTGAAAGCACTAGACAAAATAATCAGTACTAAAAGTTCTTTTTCAACTGTCAAATGGAGGGAATATGAGAGTTAAGGTCTTTGGTTTGCTTTACCAAAAAAGATAAGTGGTACAAGAATTAGCAAATCGCAATACCACAGAAGGCGAAGATAAGAAACTTTTCATGTTAATCAATTCCCTAAAGGAAAAAAAAAGTACCATCCCATTTCATTGTCAGAACAGGGCTGATCTGTCACCACCAGTCACTACAACTGATAATGATGCTTCACTTATTTGCCTGCTTCACCTGAATTAGCCAACATATACCATGCAGGAGAGGAGAGATCTTGCACAACCAACCTAGCTGCCGTATTATAAAAATCTCTTGTGCTTGATTTGTAGTTCTGTAAGTGGCTTGGGTAAAAAATGACTTTTATGTTCAAACTACTTTTGTATTCTGTATGTATCTCTTTCCTTTTCAAACTTCTTGTTCTCTGCAGAGTTCAGAATAAATTCAGGTAAAGTAAGATTGAAGAGTACACTAGAAAAACGTCCACTGCCTAACTGCCTACAGCAGAATAATATAAAACCCATCAAAACTTTCTGTGACAATTTGCTTTCGCTTGGGGATAAATATGTTAAAAATATATTAAAGAAAAGCTTGTGGGTAAGAAATTTTCTGAATGTTCTGAACGTTAAAGATTCCCCAAAAAAGAAGTTTATTTTGAAATTATAATCATATCTTTAAATATTTTGTTAGTATTGATACAGTAAAATACACATATTGTATTGATGGCTACTATATAAAATTATTATTAAGTATAGACATGAAGTAGTTCATCATCTTTTTCTTGCTTGAGTACATATTTCTCCACAGAAAAAAAAAAAGTTTTGTTGTCCAAGCTTGGAAAACTCAAAGATATTGTATGCCGTATATTTGTAGATGAGTTTACATTTTAAGTGTATGTATAGCACTAAAAGAGACATTCTGGGCCTACATCTTACACATATGAATAAATAATGTTAAAGCTAATAAGATCTCTGAGAGAAAATTATGATTGTCTTTAATCACTAACCTTAAGCAGCAGCAGACCATATTATCAAACACCTTCATTTCTTATAAAACTATCTATCACACACAATATAGACCTGATGAAAAGGAAGGTGGAAGTAATCAGGACAGAATGCCAATTACCTCATTACTTGTCATAGCACATTGTAACTGGAAATTGCTTCTTTCAGGTTCTGTTTGCTCAGGCAATTACAATAAACTCTCTGCTTGACATGTTGTTTGCACAGATGTAGTGCATTAATAAACATGAGGGCTAATCTGAATTATTGAACCAGCCGCAATAATTCCAACAAAGGATTTATAATAAGTCCAAGAAAGCTGAGGTATCACTGGAATTCCCTGTAAGCAACACTGACATACTTTATCACATGTAAAATCCTCAAATTTAATGTACAGTACTGGAATATGTCCCATAGGTATTTTATATTTTCTAGTACTCTAAGCCCTCAGCAACTTCTATTATGAAGGAGACTCAAGATTGCTAAGGGAAATGGCAATATCACAGACTTACTGGAAAATTATTTTATTTACCATATGTTTTACACACTTTTTAGACCCTTATTACTGCAATTTGTCTCCTCACTCCCTAATTTTACTAAAACACAAAATGTTATGGAGGAAAGTGTGAAAGGTTCTACATGAAATGTTACAGGTTGTCAAACAGAAGAACTCCATTGCATAAGAACTCTTATGATATATGAGAGGAATATTTATTTATTCCTTTAAAAATGTTTAATCAGTGAAAATTATCTTGATAGAATAAAAAATGAAGTACAGTAGGAAAGCCTATAGCATAGTATGGAATGGTTGTTCCACCAAGATTACTAAAGCTAGATTTTTAACTGTAAGAAGACTTTTTTAAGTCCTGTGAAACACTCCTAGAATACACTGGATGATCTTCTAATATGGACACACTCTGTTTTATTTGTGCTTTTATTTATAACCATTTTTTCCAGGTAGCTGAGATCCTCATCCCATTTTCTCGCCATCCTACACATATGCCAGGAGCAATTCTGAACTGAGCAGCGGCACATGATCCTGGTTATTTGAGCCATATACTGACATGGAAACTCAATCTAATGAACTACCTTATCTATGAGATTGTTAGACTGTTGTATATATTAAGTTTGATTTTATAAACCCTTGAACAGATAATTTCTTTGGCTTCTGTGGTCCACTGTGAGACCCACCTCCCATACACATGTGATGATAGACCATTCATACAGGATCCAGAAGGGTGATTTTCAAGAACTTTTCCCCCTCAGCTCTGAAAGAGTGAAGCTCAAATTGCATGAAATACTGTATGAAGATCTTGCAGAAGGGGTAGAAGCTAGCGCCAAGGAAACACACTCCCGTCTTCAGTAACAGCAAGTCTGATATTTCACAATGTGTTGAAGGAGGAAAACAGTGGTAGGGTAACAATACTGATTTATAATTCTCAAGATGATCTAGCTCAAATCCACTTAAGAAAGTTAATGCACACTTAGTATCCAAGGACTGCTGATGGGCTGGTGGTCTAGGTCTCTGAGCTGAAGTTAGAGAAGGTGAAAATTAATATGAAAAAAAAAAAACCATAAATTTGTTAGTCTTATTCGTTTGAGTGTTGCTCTCCGTGATGGTAATTTCCCCAAAGAGCCGTATGGAGCATCTATGCTTTCAATGCCAGGGAAAGGAGGAGGGGTAGAAATCACAAAAGGTGGTGCTTGTAACAGACCTGTGGGTACAGATGTGAATCTTCCTTTCACTCTGCAGGAGGTTTCATACCATTCAGTAACTAATGTTAATAAAAATGTAACCTTGTGTTTGATTAAATGGGCTTCATTCCCAAATGCTGTAAAAGCTTACTTCAATGCAAGACTGAAATTTAGATGTAGATTTCTTATTAGTATTCATATTATTATTTAATATATTTCATCAACATATTGCCTGTCCTGTCAAATACTGTTTACATGTGGAAGTGAAAGCATATTTTCCTGGAGTTTTCAAATCCCAAGTTTTCTTTTTAGGCCTCATATCATCCACTTGAATCATAGGAAATCAAAATTTTTGACCAGTTGTATCAATCTCTGTTATCTGAACTGACAAAGTAACCAATAACAGGACTGTGCTATCTGCAAAAAGCTGGAGACTCTTTGATGATACCAGATTTACATTTCCTAACATTAAATGAATAAAAAAGCAACTACATGATGAAAGACCTTCATCTGTTGGAAGCTATCACTCTGAGGGACACAGGACTACTACTACTACTTAGGTTCGGGTAAATATTTCAGTGGTGTCCCTCTCCCTACCTCAGAAAGGCACAGATACACTGCTGCCCTGTTCAGATTTCTGTGGCTTGATCTCTATGGCACATGCAGTCTGAGTAACATCTAGGTACACAGCTCTGTATCTCATGGTGGTCCTCAAACTGGAGCATTACAAGATCATGAGCTGGAAGCCCACTAGACACACAATTCAGTTTGGACCCAGGTTGTGAAGAGCAGTATTAGAAACAAAGGACAAACCCAGACAGAAGAAAAAAATCCTCTACATATGTTGCATTTCAACGTTTTATATGATACTCATAAAAGTAAATCTGAAATTTCAAACATTCTTATGAAAATGTAATTGCATCTATTAGCAATTATAAGATCCCTAAATCATCATCAGATGCATTTTTTTCTTTCCAGCACTTATTGGTAAGGTATATTGGCCACACTAAACCATTTTTTTTCTGCTTTGCCTGATTTAGGAGTGTATTTCATCATATCACAATGAATTCTTATAAAGGTTTTGAATCTGTGTTTCTGAGATGGCAGGCAGTAGAGTGTGATCTCCTTGCCTTAGAAAATGTAGAACTATACATGCCTTTCCAAAGAAAACTTAAGATGAAGCTTCTTGGTATGTTCCATGTTTGGTAACCTGTATGTTTTTAAATAAATGAAATTTTATCACAAATGTTCAGTTTTAGATGTGATTTTAAATGCCAGTTCATTTCTAGATGTGATGTATTTCTCAGGAATTAGGAATAGTACTTACATGGTGAAAGTCCAGTCCCTTAGGTATATTTCAAGTCTTAAAGAAATAGATTTTACTCCTTCCCCTCCTGTGTTGGAAGCAGACAGCTTCTTTCTCTGCATGCCCAGGCATATCAGGAGACATTAAAAATACTGGAGATAAAGCTGCTTTAGTCTGTTTAGGTGCAAAGCAGCTTCAGGCAAAGCAAATATTAAATTTCAGGAATTGTCCAACGTAACATGATCTAGCAATGTAGAGTATACTCTATAGAAAATGGGAGAAAATGGGAAAATGGGAGGAATTTAATCACTAACATGCAAGCAATCTCTGTTGCCTACAGTGAAAATGAGGAATACTTCCAATACAGAGTTGCTTGGACATCACTTCTGGAGAGAATCCTGTCTGTGACAAACTGGCATTTTTTTTCACATTAATGTTTTACTGGAAAATTGAAGACCAGTTCTATTTGAAAGTGTAAATGATTCTTTTCAGAACTTTTGTGGTTTTTATGTGAAACAAGAGATTTTTGTATAGGAGAAAGTTTTTACTTATTGAACAGTTTATATATTCTAAGATCAAGGAGAGTACCTGTACAGAGTTTAAAGTTAGATCACTTCTGTACTGTACAGAGTTTAAAGTTAGAATCACTTTTACCAAGAAAGCCACATATTCTTAGTGAAACTGATCGCATTGCAGAGGGTCTCAGCCTGTGCAGGGGGGATTTGCTCTGTATTGTGTGGCTAAAGAATGACATTTAGAGTACTTTGAGATGAGAAAGGAGGTTTGGCGAATGTGTTTCATGTCTTAAGTGACAAAAGAATCCTTTGGCAGAGTGATTTTGGTTTGGGGTGCTAGGTAATTACTTTCACCATCTCATTCTGGATTTTCTTTGTGGTTCGTAGAGTATTATCATCAAAAGCCAATCTCACTTAGCTTCAAAAACCTGATTTATCTATGTGCATGTCTGCTCATATACAAATACGCACAAAAATCCCCTGAGAAATTTCTTAACTCCGGATAATTCAGATCCTGAGTTTTAATTTCCTATAGATACTTAAGTGGAGTATTTTACAACTGACAAAAATACAGGAAAACTAGTGGGGAAAAAAAAGCCACCTTTTGATGTCATTTTTTGCACATTTTCAAAAATACCATTAATGTCTTATAGCTAAATTATAATAAGGTAATGTGCACTGTATCACCACTGTTCTCATAAGCCAGAGCCCATTGTAAATTTGTACATGTCTTTCATAGGTGCTCACATGGAAAAAAATCCAGCACCAGACTGTATTTTAATGATGCAAAAGTAAAAGTAGACTAAGTAAGGTTCTGACTAGAGTGAAGAACAGCAACCAGGCCAGATATTAATTGTAAGTTTTGGTAAGAACTTAGGTATAAAGAGAAATATATCCCAGACACTCCTCATCCTTGTACTGGTATAAAAGTTTCCTACCTTCTGGAGTTCACTCATCTATTTCTCACTTCATTTAGCTTTCCAAAAGAAAATAATCATGTTTCATTTCACATAACAATCATGTTTCATTTCAGATCTATCACTCTGATTTCATCATCTGGTGGTTAAGGAGTGGACTAAGGTCCAGGAAACAGTGAGTTAAAACTGGTGCCTGCTACAAACTTTCTACATTGCCATAAAGGGCATTTGCAGTGAGATCAACAAACACATTTAGATATTTTTCATGTGCTAAGTGCTACAAGATGGCTTATAAAGTGATCTCCTCCTCTTCTTTATCCAATGCTCTGCAAAGTTTTTTATTCCTCTGCATGAATTTTTGACCGAAGTACTCTTACACTGGGATATGGATTACTCTACGGTTGATATAGAGAGAGTGAAAAAGGTTGACCAGTCTTTATATTTGTTAAGTTGTTGCAAGATAGAAGACAGTAAAGTAGAACTAAGACACTGGTGCTTCCTGGGAAAGAAGGACTTATTTTTCATCTTTATTTTGCGATTCTAGAAAGGACTCCTAAATCTCCTGCTAGTGGTGAATAAAGGGAACATACCCTGGAATGAGTGTTTTTTCAAGACACATCCTTTTTATATGGACCACTCTGAGTGACTCTCTGTGTATAGTCCTCATTTTCAGTTGCTTCTAGCTCCAGACTCTGTTTCATTGCAGAGAGAGACAGAAGGCAGGTGAAGTCATGCCAGCATAGGGAATAGGCAATTGAAGAGACGTGGTTGAAACACTCAGCACTGCACTGTCTATTCTCAAATGCAAAGTTTAGCCTAGAGGGACTTATTGTCCTAGCATCCTTATTTATTCCACGGAGAGAGAGAGATAAAGAAAGAGAGAGAAAGAAAGTTCCAGGAGTTGATTCAAAGTCTATCTTAAAACATTCTGAATTATGCTCTGGAAATGTCTGACTGAAGTTATCTTTTGTGAATAGTCTTTAGCTACCTTTCTAACTTAGCCCTTAATCTCCTTTTCATCTCTGTAAAACAGATCTAATTGTATTTTCCTCTTCACAGAAATATTGCAAAATCACCCCTATCCATGCCCAGAAGACAAGATTTCAAAGAGAGCATCCATATATCAATAGATAAATACAGTATGTGGGTTTAACCAAACACCATTTTTATTTTTGTAGATGTAAGAATGCATGGCCTTATTAAGAGGGACTATCTGGAGCAGCAAATGAAAAAAGGAGCTCAGCTTTTCAATAGACCTGCCACATAGTAGCTCCACAGGAGGAGTATTTCTGTCTTTTTTAATAAATATCTTGTTGAGAAAGAAAGCTTCTGGTATGGTAAGAATCTCATAACATTTCCTCAAGGACAAAGTAACAACTAAAATTCTGCTGTTAAAAAATAAAAGTTGAGACTATTACTCACCTGAAAAAAAAAGTTCTTTGACTATAGTTACCTGCTAAAATGGCATTAAGAAAGCAGACTAAAACATGTCCTTTTATTTATGGTATATGTGAACTTGATCCTATGTACACAGAAGCAATGAGAAATATCTGGTTGATTGCAGTCTTTCAGGTTTGAGAGCTCTCTGTATCCATTTTTTTTCCAGTTCCATTATTACTAATAGGAGTTGCTAATGAGGAGTAGTTGCTCATGCACTGAGAGCGTAATCTGTAGCCTATACCTTAAGGAGTTTGTAAACATGAGAATAAAATTTAGAACTATTTTCTCCTGCTTCAAAAAAATAAAGCAAAAAAAAATCCCAAAACAACTACAACTCTTCTTGAAAGTAAGGAACAGGCTACAAATGCTACTAACAGTGTTGAACCACTAGCCAAGAAATCAAAAGCTGTGTACCTCGAGCGATGTTCCGTGATTATTATTCTTTTTTAAATATAGCCCAGGAATTAGAATTTTCTTTATATTCTTTGAAATGAGATGCCTCTGTTTTGCAGGAGTTCCTATATGTCAAATTGAGTTTCATTATCTTAGATAAAAAGAGAAGAAAAACAGTTTTACTGCAATATACTGTACATATATTTGTTATTCTGATATGAATTAATGATATGAATAATGATATGAATGAATACACTGTTCATATATCTGCCTATTCTAGACAATTTTAACTGTTTCAATGGACAAAAAACACTCAGTTAAATAGCAAAGAAAAAAATGTTACCTTTATCCTCCTTGTTTTGTAGTTCTTCATATGTTCATGGGGAAGGTATTCCACGTCCTTTCTGTCTTCCCTTCAATAGCTCTGTGTATCCATTGTATAGATGTTAAATGAAAATAAAATCTATGAGAGAAGCATTTGGAAAAATGATGATTCTGTGCATATTTATTTGTTTTTATATTCACTTAACCAGAAAATGGAAACATGACAACAAATGTAGAATGGAGATCACTGAACCGTAGGTGAGCTGATAATAGGCTCTCTTCAGGTCAGCCATGATTAGATGGTAAAAGCCCTTTACAGTTCTATTACTTTTTTTCCTTTTGTACAGTTCTACTGTAAGATAATCATCACTATTTCACATATTTTATTTGTTTATTCATATGGATGGATGGACTCCTTAAGTGGCAATCTAGACAACTCACCTAAAGAATTGTTATTTTACTGTTTGGTCACAGCAGTCAAAAACTTGTTATGGCTTTCACAAAGCTGGGCAAGAATAGTTGTTTCTAGTATTCTTTCATTTGCTCAAAACTCTACCTCAGATCTTTCAGGCATGATGATATTCTTTTAGATGTATTTGGATGATTAGCATCTTTTTGTGCTGAATGGAGGTGCTTAACACATTATATGCCTACTGCACATTAGCACATACTGGAAAGAGTTAAATATTAGAGCTAATACTGCAGTTAGGATACATAGCATCCTAGGAAACATAATACCCTTTAAATAACCATTCTATCCTTTGGTGGGTTAACAGTTGGACTAAATAATCTGAACTCTTTTGTGTCCTTCTATGCAATATTTTCCTAAATCAGTTAATTTCTCAATTTTCAAACCTGGTGAATATTGCATCCCCATAGAGTTTCTTAAGACAGTGAAGGCATTCATGAAATATAAGCAAATATAAAAAAAAAAAAAAAAAAAAAAAAAATAATATTATATTTCCAATTATTAATGTTAGAAATAT
>JAVCKT010014596.1:21870-44399 GCA_032273925.1 Rhynchotus rufescens
GGGTCTGGAAAAACCATTTCAGCTCATGTCTAGATCTTCAGTCCCTATTTGAGCTACATTATAGTTGTACTTGTATCACAACTGTGTCTGTGTCTGGCCATGATCCCTATTGGTGTAGACATTGGCCTACAGATTGGCTTCCCTATTTAAATGTGGACTTGTCTGATCAGTATAGATGTGATCACTGGACTGGGTCTGATCCTGGTTACCATCACAGGACCTGATCCTGAGCTAAGTCTTTGCGGCTTAATCTTGACTGCCTCATCACCATAAACTTGCCTCATGATCTGCACTATTAATTGACACTGAGTGCCATCCCCATGACTGCCCTCCTTACCTTCACAGAAGACAGTAGCTCTGGAAGAACTGGTCAGTTTTCCAGGTACTGGTTGTCTGTAACATTATGCCAAAGTTTGTTTGTTTGTTTGTTTGTTTGTTTGTTTGTTTGTTTGTTTGTTTGTTTGTTTTTAAGCCACTCCATCTGAGTTACATTTACCTATCAACCTGGGGCTAAACTGTAGGCAAGAACTGACCTTATATTCATTTCAGTTCACAGCAGACTCTCATATAACAGATATTAAAAAAAAGAACAAAGCACTGAAATGCAGTACATTTTCGTGTTATCTAGTGTAATAGAAAAAAAATAACATACTGATTGAGACACGATAGGCCAAAGCTCAGTGATGCAGCTGAGCAATAAATTAGAAACCAGAACTTCTGTCTCTTTTGAACTGGCAGAAACAAAAGCCGAGTCATGAATACTCTTGTTGCTGCCACAGCTGACTAGAGCACTGGCATTTTACAGAGTATAGCATGTGCATATGAGGCTGGGGAAAAGATTTGGGAATTGATTGGCCATATTTTATACTTGGATGCAGTTTCCATGTACAAAGAAACAGAAGGGACTGAATCTGTGCTAGTTCCAAATGCACTGTAGCTTCTGCTGTTCTGTGCTTGAAACGTGATATTTTTATTTCCTGTGGACTGAATATGAGTTTAAATTCACTCATCTAGAGATTATGGATATGTAGAACTATACATAGAGTTATATGTAACATACATATACATATATATGCACACACATATACATATATACACATCTACACAGGCACATGAAAGAGGTCAGAGTGAAAGACTCAGTGGAACTCCCCCTGAAAAAAAAAAAAAAAAAGAAAAAAGAAAAAAGAATTGAAGAGACCATTTTTTTCCAAATGATAATTCCAACATACAATTGATTGATATCATTTCTCCAAACTATAGGAGCTACTGGGAAACATGTCTCCATCCTCATTCTCCTAATGAATATCCTCTCAGCAACTTTGCTGTCTATATAGATGTGAATGCTATTGAATTTAAAAGCATCCTGGAAGTTAATGGATCCTTATAGCAGGGTACATTGCTTCCCAGAATGGTCCTCTGTCACAGGTCAGCATTTTGGAAGGAGCATTACAAGGTTCTTCACATCTGCCTGAAGTTTAAGTACTGCTATATTTGCTGTAGTGAAAAGCAGGAGGGTAACATTATCAAAGATGTCTTGGCTCATTATAGTTTGGATGCTTAAAAAGATGCAGGGCAGCTCTGTGTAATCTTCTGACAAGCTTGAGAAGGTTTCAGCTTGTCTCTCCCACAGGCCCATGTCTCGTCTGTCCACTTTGGACTAGCTTCATGACTCCATCTGAGACTGTTGGAAATATCCAGAAAATGTGTCCCTGTAATTTGTGCTTTTCCACAGATTTTTCTCAGGCTGTCCATACTTATGTTTTTCAAGGAAATCTTATCTTCTCAGAAGTCTCTGAAAAAGCTCTCCTGGTTACTCCATGTCACATCACATGACTTCATTCTCTGTCAGAGGATAGGTAGCATAGAACTGTGGCTCAAACAGTCTAATGTTGCTGGTGCTGATGATAAATTTCAACTTTATAGCCATAACTAGGTGTATTGGGCCTCAGGACTTGTCAGACCTAGTCTGGATTTGACCAGAAAAACCCTTAACTCATTTTAACAGTTTTTGTTATAACAGCTGATGTGGTTTAGGAAATGTTTAGCTCTATAACAGATATGCCTGATGATCAGATGATTATTACCAAACTATTGTCTAAGATGTTTTTGACTGTTTTTTTGTTTGTTTAGTTGACCATATTTGCTACATTCATTGTGAATAATCTTAAAGACACACCATTTTACTGCTGGTGACCTAAAGAGACCATGAAAGAGTTCCCCCTAACTTTCTTTTGGATTACACTTTCTTCTCAAGCACTGAGTTTTAGTCTTTGTAAATAGAATGACAGTTTAGAAGTTGTAATTCCTTGCCTCACATTAGACACATAGAAACAATAATTCTTTTTTTTCCATCCCTTTCCCTTTCCCTTCCCCCCCTTTTTTTTTTTTTTTTTGGCTTTCGACTATCATTCCACTATCAGCTTCTTAAAGACACCTGAAAACTTCGCCTTGCAATTTCCTCGCTTCTGCTTGTATTCACTCTATTTTTTTACTTTCTCTCTTTACAATGGCACATTATTGGTTTGCATCAGGAGCTACTGTTATTCTATACTACTGCTAGTCAGGATATTTCATGGAGGCCAAACTAGGCATTTCAAAGTCTAACTTGCAAGTCCTTACGTGGAAATATCACAGAAAGAAGGAAGTGGAGAGAATACTAGTAATACTAGTGCTTTTATGGCATTATGGAGTATTAGATTCATGAACTCAAAAAACACATTATTCAGACATGTTTTCCTTGTTCTGAAGTCTTTGAGTATTTGGGTTGATCCCATTTCCTTTTCCTCAGGTATGAACAAATGGAACCACTAGGGAACAACTTTCACCTGTGAAGTGTGTGGTGATCTTGCAACAGAACATACCTTGAAATCAGAGGCTATGTTGTTACTGCCCCTTCCAACCACCTGCTGACACTAGCCTTCTCAGAAGGGTCCTTCCAGGGCCTGAATTCTTCCTCCCTTTGTGCTCCAGCACTCCAAGCTCACTTATGTTTGTTCTGTCCAACAGAACAAACCTTTTCTGTTGTAGAAAACTAACTATTTTTGGCAGTAAAATGTTGAGGGTAGGTCTGAGAGAAAGTGAATAAATCATTCTTTTAAATGAAAAGTCAGGCTTGGCTTTAGAGGAGGCAATGGGTTTGCTACCTCCCTCAGGGAAGATTTACATTCTTGGACCACCAGGAATGGCTCACCAGGGATCCACTTCAGTATCTTGCATCAGACCCTAGAAAAACCATGTTACAAGACCAAAGGAAACTCTTTGCATCAGGCCCTAAAAAAATCATGTCACAAGACCAAAGGAAACACTAAGCAACAGAGTTTGACTCATCACAGGCATCTCTAGCTAAGCCATACAGAATCGTTTTCTCCACGAGCCAATTTTGGGTGTATTGGCCAGAAGAAAGCTTCTCGCTAGCAATTGTAATTACTACATTATTTTTTTCTGGGAGGGAGGATAGAGGGAGAGTGGAGATTGAATATGTTAGCCACAGAACAGATAAGGAAGGAATATGATGCCCAGTTCATAAACCCAAACAGATGACTTGGGGAGCTGGACCTTTTTTTTTTTTTTTTTTTTTTTTAATTCAAATTTTGTTACATCAGGAAACTGACCTTTCATGGTATTTTTTTCTGCAGATTTTTTTCCGATTGGCTCTGGTTCTGCTCTCAGGGAGCCTGTGTGAGTACAGAAGTCTGCTCAGTTTTGAAATTTCATAAATACATGGGTGCTTCCTTCTCACCAAACACATACACACAAGCTGTTTGCTGCTGTAGCTGCCCCAAATGCTGTGCAGCTTGCTTAGAGAGTCCTCTCTACTACATGACCTGTAGACATACCCCCGCACATATCTGGGCTCTTCTTTGCTTAAATGTATGTGAAGGTGTGAATGACCCTTGAAACTCCACAGAAAGTTCCCATGAAAAGATAAAGTCTTCTTTTCCTCATTGAGGTTTTGTAAGGACCTGATCCAGATTTTTAGTAAACTGTTTTATTCTTGCTGAAATTTAACTGGACTGTGTTTATGTTGTAATTCATCATTTTAAAGTACTAAGAACTATAGAAAAACATCTTTACTATCTTAATTCTACAGACTTTAACTCAGTTAATTGCCTTTAGTAAAAGTAATCGGAGAGCTCTTATGTTGCTAAATTTGCCATATATGGGCTTCTACAAAAGAAATATCTAGTCTTTCTCACCTTCGCCAAGGTTCTCTGAACTATATTCTTATGATTTCCCTGGCAAGTGTCATTTTAGTGATCTCTGTGTCTAGCAATTCTCCCCTTTTCTAGATATGTTGCCATTAGTATAGTTTTAGTTTTAATTCTCCTTTCCACTAAGATATTTGTGCAGTTGCAGATCACTGTTAGCCCCTTGCATGAATACCTGTGTATAAACAATGTTCTCCTGTCCTTTACTGTCTTCTTACTGAGAAAGCCATTTCTCAATGACATATTCCCCAGCAAAGAACCTTCTTTTCTTCAGGAATGACTGCGTATTTCTTTTCTCAGTTATTGCCGAAAAAAAAAAGTTGCATACTAACATGAAGATGAATATCAGCCCTGGAGCTGCTTTACATAAATCATTTTGAATTGTATAGAGCTCTCTCCTATCATTTTTGTTTTTAAATAAAAATTTAAAAAAATAAAAACCAAAAAACAAAACAATTAAAAAAAAAAAAATAAAAAAAAAAAAAAAAAAAAAAAGGAAGAAGATTGAGAGCAAAATATAATGCAAAATCCTAAGAAATGAAATTTAGGAGATCCTCACAATAGTGTTAGCAGGATCTATTGTGGGAGAAATAAGCATCAGCTTAGTGCTGCATGAAAAGAGGGCCAAGTGGACAATAGATTGACAAGAATTTTGCTGCTACATTGTGCCTTTGTGGCCAGGAGAAGATATTCAGCATTCACAGTTCTTTACTAAGGAAAGCTTATTTCAGCTCTTAAAATGAATCAATGGATCAGCTTCAAGCATGTTAGCCTGCAGCTGACTGGATGTATTTGATCCTGACAGCTCATTCAGCTGACTAAACATTATTCAAACACACTCTGTTTTTGCCCATCAGGATAGTGCCACTGATTTCAATGAAGTTCTGAGCAAATTCACAAGCCCTGCTGAGTGCATTCAGTTTCAGGATCAGAACTTATACATAAGATTATCATGTGACTGAGATCCGTATTCTTTAATAGTTGCAATCCATACAACTGTGGAAGCTATTTGTATGGTCTGATGCCTCACTGTATAGGAAAGGAAAGATGATCCACTGAATAGGAGAGAAGATCAGGACTGGAGGTACGTATTTGGCTCAGCCATGCTTTGTGGAACAAGACAGTCCTTGCCTGAATTATTCCCTTTATGTAGAAGGGGGATGGACAAATGGACAATAGAAAATAGAAGAAGAGAAACACAGAACTACTTAATACAACTGAAACTTAGCATCTAGAAGGAGGAAAGCCCATCTATTTGTAGCATGCTATACAAATCTTTTCCATTTCTGACTAAGAGAATTCCTCTCAGCTTTGAGTCTTTCTGAGTATCCTAATGTCTGAAATTAAATAATATAGGAGATCAAGAAATTAACATGTTTTCTAGATAAATATGCAGACTGTTCTGTCAAGTTCTGTGGTGCCCAGGACAGAAAGTCATTTAAAAAAATTGAGAGTTCAGTGAAAAGCCGTAAATTGATCAGGGAGCTGAAGCACTTGCTGTATGAGGAAAGGCTCAGTGAGCTGTTTTTATTGAGCCTTGAGTAGAATAAGTGAGCTTCAGTGACAGTTCCCCACTACCCAGTCTCTTCTCAAAGTTGTGCAGATGGAAGACGAGGCAACATGCACAAGCTGCAACAGAGGAAATTCCAATTGGACAGAAGGAAAAAAAATCCTTCTGAAAGAGGTGCCTTGCTAGAGTAAGTGCCCAGAGACTGTCAAGTCTCCATTTCTGAGGATTTTCGGAACTTTCTGGAAAAATCTGATCTGGAGTTACAGTGAACTGACTTACACTTAGCTGTGCTGTGAGCATATTGCTGAACTAGAGACCTACAGAGGTGTTTTCTAACCCGAAAGATTCTACCTTACTATAGGACCTAGTTCCACTTCCACTTCTCCTGGATTCAGCTATGCCATTTGCCAGCTTTGAAGTACTTCTGTTTCTGAATGATCTGTCTTTCTAGGAGGGATTTATACTGCATGTCTTTCTAGGAGGGATTTATACTGCATAAAGGTCGAGGTTTGGAAAGCTATATCCCGAGGGAGGTTCTCTGACATGTTAAAGGTGAATAAAAGTGATCTCTTGGAAAAGATGCTGTATTTTCAAAATCTGGACAATGTTGAAGCTTGTAGCATGTAGTTTTCAGTATTCTTTTTTCCTTTTGTCTCTCAGTATCTTTTTTTCTCTGTTCTGTCTTTTTCATCTCCATTGCCAGCAAGCTTTGAATCCCTACAAGCATCAATAGCATACCTTCAAGCTTATTTTATGCATCACAGTCTTATTTGCAGTACTGGAAAAGCCAAATTCTGACAGTCATTCCTATTCTAGCCTTGAGCTACAAGTTTCATACTACCATCAAAAGAGTCACATATCACTTACTGGTCATTGTTAAGTCCCAGACAAGTAAAAGGAACATGTAAGGGAAATTTAGAGGAAGTTTTAATATGCAGCCAGGTAGCAAGGATACTGGGCGCTGGTTCTTTAGAGAGTCTTCTAAAAGTCAGATCAGAAAGGGCCCTGAGTCACAGGATCAAGCCTTTTATATCTGCTGTTGTTGCAAAGAAATTCTCTGAATAATATCTTGAGAGGCCAGCAAGTAATATTTTCATACCCTGATTCATTCTGAAGAATTAATCAGAAAAATACTTTTTTTTTTTCAGAATTTCATATGGAGATCACCTTTATGGATAAGTGTGCATGCTTCAAAAATACTTTACACTATTATTTTGTGTTACTATTATATTACTGTTTCAATATATATTAATACTATATGATACAACTATATTATTGAGGTTAATCCTGCTACATTTTAAGATTTTATTCTGACTATTTCTTCTAACTGTGTGGGAAGAACAGAATAAAGGGAAAAGGTCAACAATGTGAAAACTTCACTTTCCTTGCTCAGTTCCTGCTGTTAGTTTCAAGGCTGCATATCCTTCCCATTTAATTTCATACTCTAGTCCTAACTGTCCTTTGCAAACTGCAAGAATATTGGCAGAACTGTAAAAATTTTGGTACTCTTGCAAACTGCTAGTTTAGCAGTAAGAATGCTAAATAGAATGATGGTAGGGGGTCTCTGAAATCTCTAATCTATCTCAACAAGCAGAGGGCAAAAAAAAGATAGAAGTGTGCCTGGCATAGCTACAGTTTTCAGTTTGCACTGGAAATAGTAAACAGCATCTAAATATTGGAAGGGAGTCTGGGAGCAAAATAAATCATGATTCCCAGACTCTCTAAACAGGTACCTACATGAGTGATCTCACAATTTGCTGTTGATGGCCTTTCAGGAGTTGCAATATGACAGACACAAATAATTGCATAAATAAGCCATGTCTATATTTTCTAACTGATTAATGTTTATAGCATCCTTTGACCATGTTAAGATCTCCAAACTTTTAGCAGAGAGCCAGAAGTGTTGCAGGCTAAAAAAGCAGCAGTATTGTACAGCTGTACTGTATTTGGCAGTGTCAAAAGTTGAGAGCAGCTGTCTGAGAAGTTCTGCACAAGCTCAACAAAATTGCTCCAAGTAGTTATTGCAATCTACAGCATGTCTGAGGTTTTCTACCCCACTGTCCAGGTCCTGAAGCTGGATGTTACATGCTCTGCCCATCCAAGTGCTATCTGTTTGGTTCCTTAGTGAGAAACTTAATTACTCATTTAGCATATAGCTGTGTATGCTGCATCCTGTAACCACTCAGCAGCATAAAGCAGTACTGTTAAACTACTGGTCTGCGGTGTCATATTGCAACTGACTTGGAGCTTTGAAACTCTGTTATGCTAGAGAAGTTATTTGAATCATTTGAGAGAATCAAAAAACCACAACAGTGTAATATGGTGCATTTATGTGCATCATCCATGACTGTCACAAAATCTTTCACTAAGTAAATTTAAGAAAATCTGCAAGATGTGAAGACTCGACTATACCTCTTGCTGTGATTATTTGAGCATCTTAGGTTTCCCTCACAGTCTCACATAGCACAGAGGGACTTTACAAAAAAAAAAAAAAAAAATATTTTTAAATTTCTTTTAAGGATCTGTAAAAATCTTACAGCTTTGTTTCTGCCAGTCCAAGACTCACACCTACATGCAATTGCTTTCCTACAGACAAAGTAGGGAAAAGTACCTTTGCTGCAGGACAGAGAGATTGTTTCTAGCACACTGAAATTCACTCTCTTCTCCTTGTAAACTTCAGCTAGCAGTCATCTGTTTAGACACTGACCAGAGAGTCTTGAAAGAGAGTGAGATGGTGACCAAGGGAGAGGGGCTAGAGTCAGGGAATATAGTGGAACAATACATAATGAAATGATTACTGAAGGAGGAAGAGAATGAGAGATCAGAGGGGAAGGAGATGCATTTGTAACACTGTTGTGTTTCATTCAAAATGGGTATCTGCAGCATTATCCAGTGTAGCTTCTCCAGAGAGCTGGTGTAGTAGTGAAAATTCTTTTCAGACTATGAGAAATACCTCTGTGATCAATAGTAGGAGGTAAGAAGGTGAGGCAGATATGCAGCCTAATGATTCTGGGACACATATCCTGGAAGCAGTTGGTTCTTCCCTCATCTTTTCTCAGTCATACCAATATTGGATAGTGTCTATTGACTTCTTGGACATTTTCAGGGAGCAGGGTGTTCTGCATGTGGATGTGTCGCTCTTCCAGCTCCATATACTTACAGTTTTGACTCATAGACTCTCATCTTCAAAACAAATGTTTTTATTTGTTGTCCCTTATAATTATCTGGTTTTCTACCCATTCTCCTGTTTGTTTATCCCTTCTGAGAAGGGGCTAATCAGTCATGTTAGGAAAACTCTCAGAGGGAAAAAGCAGTAACAGTTCCTGGAAAGTGAACTACTAGAGAAGAGAAAGAACAGAGTGAGAATTTGGAATACTTCTTGGCTGACACACTCTGAGGCTCTGACTCTTTCTTCCTAGGCCAAATGTGGTTTCTGAGTATTCACTAACTCTTTCTGAGGCATATGTAACTGCACTGCTGTTCTAGGAGAGAAAATGAAGACAAACCTTGCAGCCTATTAAAGTCAGAGAAGGTATTTTAAGGAGGATGTAACAACTGCAGCTGTAATGTGATCAGTTCTGTAGCCCTGCCCTAGAGCAAGTGACATTAGGCTGGGATAGAGAAGGATGAGCACAGAGATGTGCTCATTTGCTCAGCAATGATCCTACCCCCTTAGGCAAGAATTTTGCTGTGGTGATAGCTCCATATGGGATAGCACTATCACTGAGGGAGCAGAAGGACCCATGACAAAGGCAGAAACAGTGACGAGGGCAGCATTAGAATTAGTGTCATGCACGAAGTGCTACTTGGCCTTCCAAGTGACACTGTCACAATTTGGAGTCCCAGCCTCTCAGAATCACTGTTGGCTGAAGAGTGATGACTCAGGCTGTGATGAAGCAAAGCTTTCTGGCATCTCCATTTACACAATGGGTTACAGTTCTGCCATTGCTGGTGTTTTTTCTGTGGACTACCAAGTCGTTCAGCTGTAAAGAAGTACCTGTATTAATTGCTGTACATGGCCAACTTTTTAATGAATTAGATAGAGTGCGCAATCGTTTATGAAAAACTCAGCACTTTTTGCTAATGGCAAAAAGACAAAACTTCTCTGGCCCAATTAGAAGCCTGTCAGTTCAAAGTAAGATCTTTGTTTATCAGTGTATATAAATAACTTAAGGGAGGGAGTTAGGAGGATAGGGTGGCCTCTTTTCAGTGGTGGCCTCTGATAGGACTAGAAGAAATGGCCACAAACTGAAGCACCAAAAGTTCCACAGGAACTTATACAGCATGTATCACTTAAGGTACAACACTTCTTTGCCACTGTTCATCACAAGTCAGATTTGTAACCATTTTACTTCTACTGGTTTTGTAAGGTTGCACCCTCCTGCAGTTTTGGGTTTTTTTGTTTGTTTGTTTGTTTGTTTTGTTTGTTTGTTTGTTTGTTTGTTTTCAAGAAATGTGCTGGATGCTCTTTCAGGCATGCCATCTACATTCAGAGTAACTAGCAACTCAAGAGAATCCATTTTTAAAGAGTCTTTTCTTTATTTCCTTCTACCCTTCTACCTTGCTGTATTTAACATGGGCTATTTGCCCATATAACCACATAACCATGCAAGAAAGTTAGAAAGTTTCTCCATTAATCCTTAAAGCATTTCCTTTCACACTTCCCAGCCACTGAAAGAAAGATCCTTTATTTGTTAGGTGTTATAAGTTGCTTTCCTGAAATGGAAACCATCCATGGTTTGGACACTCAGTACCTATAGAAGTCTTTCTACTCTTGGAGACAATACTGAGAGAAAATTTTTGAAGTCATTAGACATGCAAAGTGGATGTTATATGGTAGCACTCTGACTTATGCAAGTGTATGGCAATACCTATTATCTGCTCAAACTGACTACCTTATTATTGTAGCATTCATATGATCATTGTTCAGTAGTCCCTGGAAAAAAAGACTATTTTTAGTTTGTGACTTTTGACACTACTTAATATGCATCAGGGCCAGTCTGTACATTCTGTCATTTGCTGTAACAAAGCTGTAGTCCTCATCTTGCAGGGTGGGATTCATCTCACCTTACAACTACCTGGAAGTTGGGTATCTAGTCTAAGTTAATCTTCTAGACTCCGTTTACTGTCAACATGGAGGCAGGCACTTCCAGGGGACTTATTGATCCTTTTCTAAAATAGATATCTGAGACAGAATTAATCGGAAATGCTGATCTTTCAGGTGGTTAAACATAGGTGAGACAGAATCTATGCATTTATTTATGAACCATACCTATTAGAACCAAAAGGTCCCATCTGGGACTCAATTGTATTGAATGCTGCGCTGACTTAAATAGATATATGAGTCATGCCATTATGGCTATCAATAAACTTCAGGGGGTTTACGATGTCTAATTTTAGCCACTGAATTTGAGTGCTTAAGTGCTTAAGGCTCAATACCTAAGCAGAGGCTCTGAATCACTTCCCAGAGGAACTTGCCTCCCTGCTTCTGGTAGAGGAAGTCTGTTGGTCTCTTAAAGTAGGTGTCTTTAATTAAGCAGAGTGATCCCTGTGCCATGTGCTCTATGTCGTGTCTTTGCTTGAGTAGGTGGGTTGGACCCTAGAGGTCCCTTCTAACCTCAACTGTTCTATGATTCTGTAAACATATTTTTTCTTTCCCATTAATAGCTACTCTTTAGGAGACGTCTTTGAGTTTATTGTTTCCTTTTTTTTTTTTTTTCACTTAAACAGTAAAAGTGGCTTTAGATCTTGTTCAGAAAAAAAATGACTTTACATTAACTGCCTTCTGCAGTATGTGGGTAAACACGAATTGCCTTCAGAATAGCCTTTATTACTGTGTATGCTGAAATGTTTTTAAGGGCTACTGAAAAGGGCTACTAAAAGTACTAGGTTCACCTGCTATCACTATTCCAAAAAGCATCAACAGCACCACAGTTACTCCACAAAACAAAGAGAACTCATCCAAAGTGCAAAAAGTGATATATATAAAAAGTGAAATCTGTGCGAAAGAAATGGCATCTGTCTTGCTT
The DNA here is from genome assembly GCA_032273925.1 of Rhynchotus rufescens. Taxonomy (NCBI): domain Eukaryota; kingdom Metazoa; phylum Chordata; class Aves; order Tinamiformes; family Tinamidae; genus Rhynchotus; species Rhynchotus rufescens. Next base: position 33,618 of record JAVCKT010014596.1, read on the forward strand.
TGATTTTTTTTCCTTTTTTACAGATATTAATTCATGCAAATAAAGGCTTTAATGCCATGCCCAAGGTTGAGTTTATAATTGCAGAAAGTCAGAAATTTCAAATTTGAAGTTTTCATCAGAATGTGATGGACTATTGAACTCAAAGTGACAAAATTCCTGAGGATTGCTTGAACTTGAAATGAGACATTATTAGCTACATTATTGTTGTTTTTAAGTATGAAAAATACTAATCTGTGTATTCAGTGCTAGTAGACTAGTTTGTTATCTGTAGACAACAGTTTATAGTGCTTCTTGGGCACTAAGAATTTCTCATGATGGCCAAGAGTTTGACTGAAATACTGTCTGTGAGATTTGAAGAGACTAATCTGGGAATGCAGAGGATGGGGAAGAGCGAAAAAGGAACAGAGAGAGAGCAAGAGAGAGAGAGAGAGAGAGAGAGAGACAGGGAGAGGGAGAGGATTTGTCTCCATCTTATAAAATTGCCTTTATGGAAATGTAATCACATAGAATAGGAATGAAGATTTTTACTGCATCCTTTAAATGTTTTTTTTTTGTAATTCAAGCTACAAAGCAATTAGTAAATATCGGTGACATTATGTTACGTCAAGAAGTGTATTGAATTAAGCCAGACCATGGACAGACATTTTTGAAATGCACATCTTAAGTCCTGAATTTTGGGAAACTGGAGTAAAATATGACAACTGATACTAAGATGAACTTTATTCAGCTTTATTCAGTACAAAACACATGCAACTGCTTTTTTTGTTTGAATTACCTGGTGACTTACTGACTAGTAACAATAAAGGAAAGAGTAAGATAGAGTTTATAGGGATAGTGCAGAAGTCTTGCAGTTAAACACACAGTAGTAAAATGCAAACATCATAGGTAAATATGTAGCTACCTGTTCAGCTGATGGACGCAGCTGTTCTGTGCTGTTTAATGCCTACAGTTAATGACGCTTTTACCATCCATGGATTATATTGCAGGTTTACAACAAGCTTTATTGTCTCATAGAAACTCCAAGGTACAGTGTGAGTCAAAGAAAGTTCAAGGAAATTGTGTGATAGTACTGTTCATATCTGACCTGATGACTCTTCAGTAGCGAAATACGATTTCTAACCAGTAAGAGCTACAGAATGCAGGAACCAGTAATGATTTACAAGTAGCCCATAGCTCTATTACAGAAGCTCCAGATGGTCTTAACATGAACTCCTCTAGAGAGCAAATTAAAAATGATCTGGTATCTGATAGAAACGTCTAATTTATTGTTGTCTCGGCACAGTCGATGTGAGTATATGGCTACTGGAGTTACAGTTGAGCCTACTTATTTTAAATAAAGTAGTACTCTAATTAATAATCCCCTTTTCCCCTCCCCCTCCAAAAAAAGAGAAATGTGTTGCCCTTACAAACTACACAATTATAATCTAAGTTCTAGAGAAGACCTCCCTCCAATATATTTCTCCCTCTCACTCCCGCCCCCCAAAATATATCTATATATTTCTGCTTGGTTTTTCCAGAGTATGCCTGGAAGAATGGATTATAGGAGTGACTCTGATCCCATATGTGTCTCTCAGAATAAAATCTTGTACCAAGATGAGCATAAAGCTGAACAGCTAGGATACAGAATTGAAACTTATCCTGGTTCATGTGTATTTGCATATAAGGATTTTGTTATGGGCTGATCTTTACAGATATTCTTAAAACCCTGTTATTTTTCTTGAATTACAGCCATATATTCAGTAGTGCTGTATAAGACAAGGTGCAAATTATTAAAATTATACTTTAATAGTGGATAACTACAGTTTATGACACACTGACTTTTCATCATCGTGCTGGTTTCTGAATGTATTCACTCTGAAGTGCAGTCAGGCTAAAAGGCTCCCAAGGAGTCATATGAAAGGGTGTAACGATGTCTCAGTATTCCTAAGAATTACGCCGATAGCCTAAAAATGGGAATTTCAGCTGAGGTTTGTGCTGGAGCCACATCCTGAAATGCTGATATTTGTACTTAAAATATGCTATTTGCATATTTTTCATTGTGGTCTTTGACAATGTTCATGCCAGAAGACACTTATCTGTACAGTATTAAAAAACCCTAAGGTACAGGAGATTCTGTGTAAATGCTGCTGAAAGGAGCAACTCTTCATCACAACCACACATCAATCCCAAGTCATCTCATGTAATTTGAAATGACAGCTGTGGTTTTTACCACACTTATCTCACATTTCTTACCCTTCTCCTCTTTCATCAGATAGCAGCTCATACTGAGATGTAAGGCATTAAGAATACCAGTTCATTTAACACGTGGCAATAATTTATTTGTTTTAATTCTGAAGATGTCATAGTATGATGTCTGTTTACTTGCCTTTCATTTACTAACTGTCCACTAATCAGAGGTTCAATAGCAAAATATATATGTACAAATGTGTACATGCATGTACATGTACATGCCCATATAAATATTTATATAAAAACATAAAGGACAATAGAGTTGAACAGAACAAATATGCCAAAGAAAATGGTGCAAATAGGTTAAGGCACAAATAGCATTAACTTTAAAGTAAGTGAAGTTGAGTGTAATACAAGCTGTGGAACAAATCTGGGCTAGAACATAAAGACATCCAAATGGTGGCTCACTCTGAGCACACTTTCCCTCAGCGTACGCGAGGTTGGTTCCTTGACAATTGTTTACTAGCAGCTTTTAAGACACAAACAGCTGTGAGTGACAACAGTCTGTCACAAAATTTGTCTAAGTTCATGGCAGAGAGCTGCAAACTCTGACACCTACTGAAAGAGGTATCGTATTTGCAAGCAGTCAAAAGTGATTGAAAACCAGATGAATCTGTTAGGATACCTCATGCCATTGAACACTGACGCCTATGCCAAATATGTATTCATAATCTGCAATCTGTTATCTACTATCATTGATGCTATAAGGTAGCATTGTTAAAAAATTATTAGTATGTAGGCATCTATTCTGAAATAAAAATTCATTTTTAATCAGAAGGAAACCAAAGTGATTCATAAGATTCAGTTATCGTTACCACAGATGGAATGTTTAGAGTACTCTCTCCTCCAAGTTGCAACATTTTTACATATTTTCTAACAAAATATAGAAAAACAGAGGATTACACATCAGGTGAATGAACTAATCTACTGCCACTGATAGTAAAGAATTACGCTTAGGATAACCACAGTTATAATTACATGGGCATTCTGATTGCATACCATGATGGGCAACAGATTTGGTAGTACTGTCTCTGTTATTTAACTGTTAAGAGTTGGCCTGGAAATATTCCTCCTTGATTGTACTTAGCTTAATCAAATATGACTTGAGTTGGCATAAAACGTGCAGGAACCCACTGAAACGACAAGAAAGGGACAAACTACTCTTTCTATCCCTTTACATCTTAATTTGGCAATTTCTGGAAGGACCAAGGGTCCAGGACACTTGCCAGGAGCATGTGAGCCGTGTGAACTACTCTAATGGAAGTGCAAACGATATGGTAGCAACTGCTGGAGGGCTTGTCTGTACGAGACAGCATGACGAGCTGTGAAGATGAAGTTACGCCAGCGCTCATTTCCCTCCTTGTGACAAAGGGAAGACTCTCTTGAGTCTTCCCATAGCTGCAGACAAGGGCTTAGGGGATATCCAAATGCTCTAGATATAAGTGTGGCTGCAGCAGCATAGATGAGTCAAGTCTACAGCTTTAGGTACTCCACATCAACACAGCATGGGGTGCTCCAGCTTGTCGCACCAGCCTTGTTCACCAACACGTCTGCAAGTGTGACTGTGTTGAAGAGGTGCTGTTGAGTACTGGCATACTGCACCCTATGCTGCAGTGAATTTGCTTGCTCTTCTTGCACAAAATGCAATAATTCATACACAACCTTGGGTTCACCATGCTGCACACAACCATTTCTGAAGGGCTTCAGTCTCTATTCTGGGGCAAAAGTGATGCATAGCTTTAACTGAAAATTAAAATGTTTTATTTTTTTGAGGTCTATTATCAGAAAATCAAGCACAATGTCTTTTTTCACCTCAAATATTTTTTTTCCTTTTCTCTTTGATTGATTACCAAAAATAAAATTCACTGTTACCTATCTCTGTTCTTATTGATGCAATTTTTCCACCAGGACCACCAGTCCTATTGTGAGAGATGCTATAAAGCAAAGAATATTATTAAAAAGATAAAAACAGGAAAAGGAAGAGAAAACAAATTTTGTCACAGAAGCAAAATGATAGGAGTAGTAAAAGTTTCACAGGTTAGTTTCACATTTTCATTTATATTATATTGCTTTTTTTCCCAAAAAAAGAAACAACATGAGAGGAGGAAAAAGCACATTATATATATATAAATTGTTTGTTTACTGAACACAGCTGCATTCTGCATGTTACTTATGAACTGTTTATATTCCCTATTGACTAATTTTTTTAATGGGAGTGAATTGATTAGCTGAGCTCATTTTGTCTTTTCCTCTCATATTTTCTGAAACTTTTTAAATAGGAAGATCGTGATTAGTCTGTGATAATAAGGGGTGTGAAGATTCCAGAATTATTGTTATAGCTCAAAAAAAGATAACATATAAATATTTTTACAAATAAATCATAAGACAGTTGCCAAGATATGTCATTCAGGGCACTTGAAATGCCCTGCTTTTTCATGTCAGATTTTGTTTATTAATAGGTGCAGATTGTTTGCTCAAGACACATTTCAAGACTGTATAAAATTTACTGTGTTTAGCAGAAATAAACATTGTACAAAAATAAATGCTCAGTCATGAACAATTTTTATAATGATGAGACAAGTCTGATGAGTGTAGTCAGCAATGTTTAGGGGACCACTGTTGATGTAAAGGCAGTTTTCTCACTTTTTAATGACAGTGTTTTGACTTAGTTTGAGGTACTCAGCAATCCATATGATTTTTTGTTGAGTCACAAGCTGAGAGTAACTAGCCCACACATTGGGTCGCTCGGAGTTGGAGATTCTTTTTGATTTTCTTCTATTTTTAAAATAATATTTTTGTCTTTTCTTACGCTATTTTGCAAAATTAATTATGCAAACTGCATATGTCCTTTTTGTATTTTTCAAAACACCACTCTCAAATGCCCAGTTGTCAAATTATGCAGTCCCAATAAACAAAACTGTTATTTATTTTATTTTTAAAAAATCTCTGTGATTGAAAGCCATTAAAACACAGCCAGACCTTTAAACTCAGACTATCTTATTTAACCTCTGGCATAAATGTTATAATTGCAGTCACATGGCCAAGACACATTGGGTATTTCAAAAAGCATTCCTTTAATTATATGTCTCTCCTTAGCTTTTGGGTACTTCCTAGACTACTAGAAATATAGTGTTGTCTCAGAGCTCTGAAGAAGCTTTATTGACCAGAGCCAATATTTGCTTCTGTCTTCCTTCCAGTAATTGCTGAAGCCTTATAATGTGGCTCAGAATAGCTTGCTAAAATTGTTGTCAAGAGAGAAATGAGTATTCATAAGAGATTTTTTTTTTTTTTGAGAAAACAGGATATACAAACTAGAGGCCTGTCTTTTGACTGTTACAGGTTTATTAAGGACGGTTTACCAGAACCTTCATTTAATTTGCAGGAGTACTGAGCAGATTGCCATTAAGCAGTTAACAGTTTCTGCCTTCCCTGCAAACACCCATCTACTTGCATTGCCTTTAGACCAAATTCTATTTCACTGCAGCACAAATGCTTGAAAGGGGAAAAGATAAACTCAATACCCTCCCATCATTTTTTTTTCTCATATAAATATTTTTATTTGCAAGTATATTCCTCACACAGGGGTACCTTTCCTTAAGCAGCAATGGCTTTGCACAGCTGGAGTGATAGAGTACACACACCATGTTAGTAGGCAGCACTGCAATTGTGAAAAACAATGATAAAAGAAAATCCCACCAGGATTTTCAGTAGGATCATGAGATAACAATGTTTTCATTTCAAAAGAAAATATGCACAAAATTAAACACTACAGCAAAGATAGATTTGATATTTCCATATGACTGGTTAAAAAGGTGAGATTTTGAAGGATTTTTCCACTTAGAAGGAAAAGAAAACCTAGATATTAAGCATTCTTATCAATAATTTAAATATTTTTAAAATATCCTTTTCAATTTCATGTGTGTCTATGGTCCTGCCACTGGCACATTCCTACTCCTCTCTGCCAGAAGACTTATTTCAGCTAGCTAGTTCCTGCATGGATTTTAATCTCTTTTTATCTCTTGCAATATTATAAGAAAGAATTGCAGTTCTCAGTTTCGACAAACCTTGAAGACTTGAATACACTAAGCACTGAAGAAGCAAACCTAGGCTTAAAAAATAGGCATTGGTTTCCGTCAGCTACAAATTTCCTTTCAAAGTAGTGATTTCCGTTGTCCAATTTTAAATTATTGAATTTTATTTGAAAAAGTCATATGAAAAATTAATTTGCATGTAATTCTCATCAGAATATTTGCTGCTAATATTGCTGTCAGTTATTGTATGTTATGTATGTATGATATGGTATTGTACGTAAATTCCAGACTTCTCAGTCAAAATGTTCTGAATGTATATCATTTAGTGTACATCTCTATGAAGACATTCTGACTATATGAAAATGGTGACAGTCTGATTTGCAGTGAAAAGCCTGATTCAGCTGAGATTGTTTAAACATACTTTCTACAGTTTGTTAGATGTCTTTGAATAACTTGGATATAACTTTTATATCCTTGAACATAGTATGCAGGCTCTCTCCTTAAGAAGCATAAGCTTTGTATTGTTTAAAAACATTTCAATTTAAATTATCAAAAATAATATTTAGGCAGATTAGAATTATAGCTTTATTCTGACTAGTTCTACAGTTTAAGGTGAAGGATTAGACTACAGTGTCCTTGTCCTGTTTAGTACAAATCCAGAAATATCTGGTTACATAATCTCATTGTAGGATTGTGGGTCAAGGCTGTAGAGAAATTTTGCAATCAGTTGAGGAACATTTAAGCCATCCATCTACATCATGCTTGACATTTTCAGAATTTTAAAGTTGCAGCAAACAAAGAAATAGTTATCTGAATGGAATGAAAACAAAAATAAAATCAACACCAAAAAAGTAATCCTATGAGTATTTGCCAGGCACATATTTCCTGAACTTCTGGATATTTGTATTTCTGACCCTTGGGCAATGGGGAAGAACATTCCTTATATGTCATACAACAAAGAGCATAAATATAGTAACCTTTTGTTAAATTCATGGTGAACACAGCTCAACTTCTTTCTGTACAATCATTATCTTCCTTGGTTTAATAAACTTGTCACCTGCACAGCAGTTTATAAAATGTTTAAGCTAATGTTACAGCATAACAAACTCAACTAATGATACTGCAGATATGTAATGGTAAGTGCACTTTGGTATGAATAAATTATGGGAGTCTTGGTGAGCACCAAATGAAGCCATTGTTGGAAGAAAAGGTTCTGAATTTTTTTTCTGAGCAAAATGCATTACTCTGGTTGCTGCTGAGTGAAAGAACCAGATGAAGATGCTGCATTATACCCCTTGGCATTAGAAGCCTTTCCCAGCAGAACCTCCAATTTCCAAGCCTTTCCTTTGGATAAAATGACAAGAAGAAAGTTGAAATTACCACACAAGACTAAAAGCACAGGAATATCTCTGGAGCCAAGCACTGAGGGAGGGTAGGGGCAAGATCTGGGGTGACAGCTGGGAATGAGATCCCTATCAATTCTTACACCAAGACCATGTGACCATGGCCATCACACTCTATCCTGCTTGCCAGGCAATTTAATTGCAGAGTTTGGTTCAAGTCAAACTACCTACCCTCAACTCTTATTTTACATTTCTACAATTTAAATTTATAAGGTGATTTTATTTCACTTTCCTTAGCCCACATTCATGCTGAGTTAAATGTTATTGTCAGTTCTTTGCCAGGATAAACATGTTAGAAATATGAATAAATCACCATGGCTTACACTTGTGAATCTACTTAGCTCTTTTTATTTGTTCATTTGTCCACCTGTTTACTACACATTATACTTTGAATTTCAGTCTGTTTGATGCTGACATTACATTAATTTACTGCCAGGACTAACTTAAAGGCATCACAGTGCTGCCCTGACCCACGATCAGAAGAAGCTTTGTATCCCAGTTCTTTCAGTTCCTCAGTCCCAGCAAATTTCCTTGAGGAAGTAACACTTCTCATCTATTTATTATGAATGATATTACTGCATATAGTGTCACATGAAATCATCATACATCACAAACAGGTATTACGCTTAACTGATCGCAACTGGGTGATGTTCCCTGTTGTCCATCAAGAAACCCTGGATCCCTGTTACTCTCCTGTGGGATTTTTCATGACATTTTTTATGACTGGCCCCATCTAGAATGGGACGATTTGTAGTCTTTATCTTCCAGGCAGGATGGACCAGATGCCTTCACAGAACACCAGATTCACAGATTAAACAATTTTAGAGAAGCTGTATACACTGATGCTGCATATGATGCAAATTTATTTGGAAAGTCTCCACTCATGCCAGGAATTGAGAGGGCACATCAGCCAGTACCTACTAAGTTATTTTCCTGAGGATCAATGACTGGCCTCTACCAAAGACAAGGGTATGAGGATCAATGACTGGCCTCTACCAAAGACAAGGGTAGGAGTCTTTAGGTAGGCTCTTGGTCTGCCTTACTGTAACTGTTCTTGTGTTCTTATGTACTAACAAACAAGAGAAAGAATCACAAAAAACATAATATCACACAGATTCTTTGTGCAAGGGCATCACTGCTTTCTTATAAGTTTTCATTTACATGTTTCTTATTTTAAAGGCCTTCTTGAGAACATATTTTAGTTTATATTCTGCCTGGCACATTGATATTTCATTCCAAGTGCCTTTTCCTCCACAAAAAAAGAGAATTTCAAGCTTATAAATAAACTCTGTAAACTCTTTCATGGTTAAACACTAGTGATTTGAGAAGTTGAAAATGAAAAAGGCGTCCTGAAAATTGCTTAGTTCCTTGGGATGAAAAGGGTCCAGTACTAATCATTGTCCAGTTAGTTTACGCACGTTTCTTGCTACGTTGTTATTACTTCTGTCCTTTTTTTAATGAAGCAAACATTAAAGTAATATTATTTCAGTTGAGGGTTGGTATCTATAGCTTATACCTTGTGATGTTAATTAAAAACATAATTTTTATGTACTTATCACAAAGGAAATATCATTTCATTAAAATCCAATTAGATTCAGACAATATCTGTAAAGACTACTGAATAACTGCTGTTTGAACATAGTCTGCTTTGTTCTATTTTCATCACCCGAATAAAAGCAACCACAACAAACAAACCAAAGAAAAGGATTCTTTTTATTAATCTCTGAGGTTACAGATCCACTCGCATTTAGAACTGCGTTTTATGTGAAAAACATACCAAAGATTTCATGTTTCACAGACTGCTGCATGAATGACCTTATTTTAGAAAATTCTTATTTTGCCTCTCATATTTATATAATAAAATACATTTATTTTGGTAGAATGGATTTCTTTTTATATGCAATTTTTCTCTGATAAAGTAATTCAATATACTCACTAATATTACCAGGGTTTTACGGAGTTTAATGGATTACTGCCTGCAAAGTAGTGAGAATTCTGGATAATACATGGTAAACACAATACAAAATAAGAATTGTTCCTCCATTTTGTCTTGCTATAATTATCCTTCTTGCCACATAGGCCATTATCTTGCCATTGATTTACTTACTGAATTTCCTTGAAAACCAATGTGAGTTTTGTCTGTGAGCTGAAGCAGAAAGTGTTACAGTATAGTTTGGTATTTTTGTGTGGGAATATGTAATCCCACATTATTTTGTGGGATAATGATTTTGCTTCTTAATCACACGAGATGCAAGGTTGTCACATATCTTTCCAGTGGATCAAGAAAAACAAGGGAGAAAGAGAAAACTGATGATTGCCCTTGGAAGTGGATGAAACAGAACTTTCTGGGTTGACTTTGGACTGTTAACGTTTTGATTTCAGCTATAACCTCTGCATTGGATTGTCTTTATTTTTAATTTAGAAGTTTATTTCTGTTACCAAAAGAGCCATCCTAAGGGAATGCAGGCAGCTAGTGATGAAGTCTGAACTGTCCATGCTAGAAGGCTATTTCCTCTGATTCAGCAATAAAGAATGAGTGCCACAGAAAATAAAATGTCCACATAGGAATAACAATTGCAGTATTTCCTATCAGGAATGTCTGCAATCACAGGGCAGGAATGCTGATTCAAGAGGTTTGTAAAGAAAGACACTGATCTTGATAAGGACTAAAACAAAATGTTTTTGTTTGGGATGCATAACTGAAATTACAAACAAATAAAGGTTAGAGTAAAATCTTCAGAAAGATCAATGTTAGTGTCTTAGTATTTTGCAGACAAACAATACAATATTTGTTTGATGCTGTCCTTATATGCACTAAAGAAAATATAGTAATTCTATTTCAGAGTAGATTATATTTCTATGATCCAAGGAAGGATGAGGAAGAAAGGACTGCTTCTAATCTGCCATAGCAGGACAAAGCACTGTAAAAGGGGGATTTCCTAGTTTTGGAGACACTAGTAGCTTAGAGTGAGAGAAGATAATGAGAGAATGTGAAAGTAAGAAGAGACTTGAAGAGAAGAGTGATCTGTGTATGTTGGAAAGAAGAAAGGAAAGGAAAGGAAAGGAAAGGAAAGGAAAGGAAAGGAAAGGAAAGGAAAGGAAAGGAAAGGAAAGGAAAG
>JAVCKT010014597.1:8324-18347 GCA_032273925.1 Rhynchotus rufescens
CCAGCGAAGACAAAGGGCCCAGCTGTCTTATCCCACTATAATGAAATTTGGCCACTTCTGCCAATCTCAGGGAGACAAAGTATGATACTTAAAAGGCTGCTCTGTCAAAATCCCTGTAACTTGATAAGCTTCTGCTTGAAGAATTTAATGATTTTCTTTCATGGAGATGGATGGCTGTTCTTAAAATAGCTCAATAGCACAGACTGGCTGTGCACGTGCGCAGGAGCGATCATCTTTCTGAAGCTTGACAGTGACATTTAAAATCTCAGCACAAAACAATTTCAAGTCTAATCTAAATCTGATGAAATAACCAGGCTTATAACATGGGCAGATTTGCCCTGGTTTATTTCATGCCATTCAGATTTCAAATAAGTCCCAGAGGTGGGACTTATGATGTAGAGATACAAAACCCTCTTGTATTATTTATTATTATCTCTATTCTATTGTCTCTTTTATTATCTTTATCTCTTTTATTTATTATTATCTCTTGTATTATATCTTATTTCTGTATCATTTACATTTTTAATTGCCTTTTTCTTCTGCTTCTCTTTCTGGTCCTAACCATAAATTCAAGGTCTTCCTTGTAATCACAAAGTACATTCTAAATTTTTGTATGAGTTCTACCTTTTCACCTACATCTCCAGTGCTGTGTGAGAGCCAATTATTTCTGGTTTCAAGAGTACTCTTCACAAAATGTCCTAGGTGATGGTCAGTACCAGTGCTTTTTTTTCAGGCAGGCAAGGAAGATGACTTCACAGTGGTTAAGACTCTAGATTTGCACTAAGCAACGTTTAGATTGAGTTGCCTGTTTGCCTTTGAGATCTCATAGGCATTTTAGGCACTGACTAACACAAGAAAATGTCTATAACCCTACAAATTATATAACGATCTTCCATCCAGATGGGTTATGGTTTTGTATAGGAGATCCAACATCTTTATATACTTTGCCAAGAATCTCTGAATATCACAAGTTTGAGGTTTACTTAAACATTATTGTGTAAATATAATTATCACTGTGTGCACACATATGAAATGTAGATGTTTTGTAAATGTGTAAAATCCATATATATTTTTTCCATAATATGGCAGGAATTTTCTAGATCTTTTCTGCTCTTGTTTTCAGAAAGCTCTTTGAAATGCTGATATTTAATGATTCAGATACTTCAACATTTTGAGTTCAAAAACAAAAATGGGACTTAATTTTCTGCTTCTAGTTCTATTTAGGTTGCAAGGTTTATTTAAAATGACTTCTTTTCTGCAAATTCTCTATGGTCCAGCACACTACTTCAACTATGGTGCCTCTTTTCTGAAGTTCTTGGAAGTGCTTGAGGTATGAAAGGTGTTTCCACAATTATGCCCCATGTAAAAACTCATTAGATGAGTAATGCATATTAATCTCAAAGTTGTACATTTTAAACAGAGTACATCAGACAAGTGCTGCTGTAAGCAGCAATTAATTTCTTATGTTTTCAGGTGGCAAACTTTATCATTCAGAAAATTAATTGCTGGTAGATTTTGAGGTCTCCAGAGCCTGTGTGCTTTGTCTCAAGCAAATTGTTCTGTAAGAATGGCATTTCTCTATGATTGAAAGAGAAACTCATTAGTTCAGCCAAGATGTTTTGTTGAGATTTGCATTTCAATTACACTCAAGTAAGTAGACTTAAAATTACTGGATTTTTTTTTTTTTTTTTGTGGCTTTTTTGACCATCAGGATAGGCCCCAGAGTAACTGGACTTAGACCTCTTGAGATGCATTTTCCTATTCCTTTCTCCATGTATTAAACAATGTAGAAGCGGCCCAAATAATGTGTATAATCAGGGGAAATATCTAAGAGTTCCTGGAAGATTTTAGGAGTGCTGGAAAGCCTTTCTCTCTAGAGCACAGTTGGAGTGAGTGCCACAAACTGACGTAATTCAAAGTGATTTCATAGATGCCTTCTGCTAACCTTGACCCAAGCATGGAAGTGGAACACTCACCTGAACAGTCACCTCACAACAGACATCTCTACTAGTCTTCAAAATAACTGTCTTCAAAATAATGCCAAAGCAAGGTAGCCAGGGCTGGGATTTTTGGTTCTTGCTCTGTCTTTCAGTGAGGACACTTGTCCCGGAGCAGAGACCTGGGCTCTGCCTTTTGTGGTATCTCCAGGCTTAGTACTTGCCGAGGTAGCTGGTGACTTTGCTAATCTCCAGTCAGGTGGGCCCAGGGAAAACCATGAACGCAGCCCACAGGTTGGGTGTTCAGTTGTCCCTGCTGAAAGACCATATAGACACAGGCTGAAAAAAGATGTGGACATCATGGATCGAAAGAACTAGATTATGTTTTTCCATTGTCCTGCAGTGTGAAGGCTTTGGTACTTACTACAAAGTTGTTTGTACTCTTGTTTCATGCTTTTTTTTTTTTCTTAGCATCTTTTTGCCTTGGAGGGGAAAAAAAAAAGATTGTGAAATCACGTATAAATTTCTCTGCTAACTTAATTTCTGTTTTGTAGGGATTGCTCTTTGTAGTGACAGCTGTCTTTCGCGTGTGAAATATTTTATGAATACCTTTGAATGAAATGGACTGAGTGTCTGTCAGGGTATAGACACCTCCTTTGCTCTGAATTTAAATGATATGTTGGGGAAAAAAAAAAGATTAAAGCTTCATCCATATTTTAAAAGAGAAATTTGGGTCAACTAACACAAATACTGGGTCTCTCTCTCTCTCTCTCTCTCTCTCACTCTCTCTCTCTCTCTCTCTCTCTCTCTCTCTCTCTCTCTCTCTCTCTCTCTCTCTCTCTCTCTCTCTTTCAAATTAAAATGTTTTCAGATACTGCTTAAAAGAAGTACCTCGAGACTGTGAATCTACTTCCAGACTGCACTAGGCTGCTTCATGCTGCTTTGCCAATAGAAAGTTAAGCTAAACCCAGGGGGTCTAGGTGATGGAAGGTTTACTCTGCTGGGGGGAAGTGTCTGCTGGTGTGTAGCCTGTAGGGTCTCACCTTGGGGAAAAAGAGCACAAATGAAGCTATTGTGAACAGGTACTCATTGGCTTCCACAAGGACTTGTACTCTGGGAAATGTACCATAGAGCAGCTATAAAAGAATCTGTTTCTCCTTTTTTTCTGATTTTTATGATAACTTTCAAAAATCCCAGGTGTATTCTTTTTGGAAGTGAGAGTTGATGTTGAAATATCGTGGTATTTCTGAGGAGAAACCATCAGAGAAGGGTTAATTTAGAAGCACAACAGTACATGAGAAACTGGTTACCCATTATAGAGATGGTGTCAATTTATATATTAAGAAAAAAATGTCATTTTTGAGGAAACTTAGAAGGCTTCCAAAATATACATTTTTATTTAGTGGTATGGAGGAAATCAAGCAAGCCCAAAGTACATTTTATTGATGCACTAGATGCAAGAAGAATTTTTCCTGTGTAGCCTGCTGCTCTCATGAATACATGAAGCAAGGCTAGAGGCAGGTTTTTGAACAACTTTTATCATCTAATCTATTTATAATCAAATTTTATTTCAGTTGTGTGCAGGCTGGGAGAGCGGGAGCTGATTACTGTTACTGGCTCCCTAAATGCACTAAGCCTTAGAAGCTGAATTCACTAACAATGAGTTTAATTGATATCTACGCGCAATACTGAAATCCCCAAATTGTATTCTGGGCACACACTTTACTCGCTGAAAAATTGGGGTGGATTATCTAGAGACAGTGTGTAATTCCCCTTGCAGAGTCCTCCCAAGCGCAGAGAGAGGACGTGTGGTCAAGACAATTCCCTGCACTGGCTGCACTAGCTATTGGCTGCTGCAAGGTCTTTAAGAGGCAGTGATAAATTTGAGGGTAGTCATCTGACTTGCCTTAATCAGCACTGATTAAAAAGATCTAAATAGCTCCTGGCAGCCCCTGGATCCGAAGGACACAGATTCCCTCTCCCTAGTGGAATGCCAGTCACCACCACTGAGGCAAATTCCATTTATAAATGTCATGGGTAACATTTCAGTCAGAAGTTGCACAGTGGCACTCAGAAGCACTGATGCACAGTTAGGCTATAAGAAGAATGCAAATAGCACTGCAGATGTTACAAAGTTATTATCTACATTGATTGTGTGAGCTTTTCAGGAGATCATGTTCAGTTCTTTTGACTCTGTTTATGTAAAAAATGCAGCAGAAATCAAGGCAGGATTGAAGATGGGCAAGGAAAATAAGCAGGCTTTTGTATGAAGGTATTTTTAAAAGCTGCTTAGTTTAAAGAGGAGACAAATAGGAATGAGTGTGGTAGAGGTATACAGAATTACAAATGGTTTGGCAAAAGTAAATCAGCTACTCAGTCTTCTTTATCCCAGCCACTCACTCTTCTTGATCTTTTCTCATAATTCAAGAACATGCAGACATTCAATTAAACTGAAAGGGAGCAGCTTTAAAAAGCTTGAAAGAAAACCTTTCTTCATGATATATAATGCCTCAGTTTCCCCCTCTATCAACTTGGCCAGCAATATTTCTCCATCTCTGAGTGTTGGAAGGTTCACAGTTCTTAAGGACCATTTGCTATGTAAGTTAGTTTTAACTTATGCAAGGTAATACAGAATTGAATAGAGCAAAATAATTGCTATGCAGGTATTTTAATGTAGCTTTTAGGATCCTCTGTATGAGAATATCCTCGATAAAATTGTGTATGTTGACTTTTTAAGGTAGGATAACTGTAAAGGCTGATGTTTTCCATCAGCCTCTTCAGATTTTTGTAGCAATTAAGGTAGACCTTCACGTGCTAAGTTTATATTTAATTCTTTTATAAATTGAAACAATATTTTCTTTTGTTTATTATCTCATTTTACATGTTTGCAACTTGACAAGAATGAAGATTGTTCTTAAAGTTTCTCTTTCAAAGCTGTAGTTTTGTGACTAGTTCAGGTATTTAAGACATTCAAGTTGCATATTTACTGTCAGGTATTTTGACATATGGAGAACCCAAATAGTTTTTTTTTCCTTAGAGTCAGGCCTCAAGAAGTCTGTGACAATGGTATTTAAAATTTGTCATGCAATTGCTATTGCTGAGGAGCAGACGCGTGTGGATGTTTCTTCCCGATTCATGCGAATCGCGGCACACGTGAGGAACACGGGGTCAGTGTGCGGGGCCGGGGCTCGGTGCCGAGTGTGCAGGGGCAGCTCCGCACGCGTGCGGTGTGGAGGGGAATAGGGCACCCTGCGAGCGGATGGGGACCAAGGGAACCCCTTGGCTTTGGCTGCCCCCTGTTCTTCCCCAGCCACGGGCTTTGCAGCTCTTTCTGAGCAGCACCGTTTATGAAGTGCCGGGGAAGAAAATTGTTCTTGGCCTTTAGGCCCCCTAGGCTTGTGTTTCACCCCTGGAAGAGGAATACATTTGCTTGAATTTAAATCAAATGAAATGAATGCATCTTAAAAGTAGTTTTCGTTGACGTGGATTAAATATTGTGCCTGAGGAGCACTGTCAAAGTATATCTCTGCACAGAACACCTACAAATTTGCAACCATGTAAATGTAAAGATAAAACCCTTTGAATGAAATTTAGGGGGCTAAACTCCCTGCTTTGTGGCTGAAGCATCTAGGGAAAGCAGTAAAATAATCACTGTACTGAGGATTACAGGGTATGTCATACCTCACTGTAAATATCAATTTAATTTTTTATGGCACAGATTATTTGGAAGTTTGTTTTATATACTGTATAACACTTAAATGTCAGTGGATGCAGAACCCCTCTCGAGGAAGCTCATTAGTTGAGCTGTCTGCATTCGTATATCTGCCATCAGCAGCTGGGGAGAGGGCGGCCGCTGACCCTGCCAGGCGCGGGTCGCCGGGTCGGCAGGTCTCATTTATTATTCAAAATTGCTTTCTGACCTTTTATCAGCCAGGGCAAGGAACGCTGCATTCTCCTTGGCCAAATTTTATAGTGAAATCAGGATCTCGCACAGATAATATAATTACCAATTCATGTGCCTCTCACTCCTCTCCAAAAATGTCCCTACTTAGGGGTTGACGAAGTTGGAAAGAGTGACCTGGACGAACGCACATGTGCTTAGAGTCCATGTATGGACCTTGTTACCCTGCTGAAATAAGGTGTGCAAATGTCCCCTCTGTTTCAGGCTCCTGCTCTGGGGATGCTTTCCAGTGCTGTGGGACCAAGGCAGCCAAGGGCGGTGCCCTGGAGCTCCCAGGAAGTCTCTTCTTTTTTACTGCTCCTATCATTATGAATAGATTCTTTTTCAATAGCTATAGACTATTTGCAGTAGTAACTATATCTCCTATTTCAGCTGCGAACGTATATATCCATGCAATATACAATGACTGGAAGAGCTATAGAGAAAGAAACTTCAATGAAAGAACAAAAGGCTTTCTTGGGGGTTTTAGTAGAATTTGGAAAGAAAAAACAGAGAGTGGACAAAATAGGTCTTCTCTGATTACAGAGACAATTTAAATCTAGGAAATCTCCAATCAGCTCTCTGCATCATTTCCCTCTCCAAACATTCAGGAAAGATCCTCCCAACATTTTTTTCATAATAATGAACTGATTATTTTAATTTCATCCTGTGATATATAAATGGGAAGTATAAATAGCATCCTAGTAAGAAAAAGATTTGTAGTACTTTAGAACATTAAACCTTTTGCAGAAAAATTAGCCATCAGATCTTAACAAGCTGTACTATAGAAAATTGGAAACCATAGATGGCAGATTGATTCTTAAAGGGAGCTGTGCAGTTCAGCATTACTCCTCTAGAATGATTTCATCCTTTTTAAAAGAAGGAGTCAAAGGTCACGTTGCTCCTGCCCTTGAAGCAGACAATATGAGATGTCAGCGTGTGCTTTCTGACACTGCATATGATGAATAACCTTGACATAGTAATAAACAAATAGCCTATATTAACGTTTATAAGCACAGTGAGGCATTATTGCAATATAGACTTCAACTATGTATTGTGAATATACGGCTTTCATAGAAACAGAATTACTCTAGTAATGTTGTAGGAAATTTATGTTCTGTTAAATATTGCTTTAAAGTAACTATTCTATAATGAACCAGGATAAATATGTATTTTAAGTATGGCCAATCATATATTCCTAAACTAAGAGAAGTGCTTTGAGCAGACAATTAACAGTATGCAAAAACCAGAGGACATGCGTTCTCAGATACTCAAGTTGTGCATGGTTTAGTTAAGATTCCTAAAACCCTGTAATTAATTGTTTTTTGAAAATGTAGCTCTGTTGTAAGTCTGTGTTCAGCATTTTTATCAATTATTCTCTTTCAGTGTTTCCAGTATTGCATCAAAATAACTGTACTGAGAGGGTGCCAAGGTGTCCAATGTTTGGCTGGAATGAGGTGTTTCCTTCTAGGTGCTGAGGATGGATTGTTAGAAGAAGATGCTTGTCCTGCTGTGCTAGACATTTTGACCACTTCCTTAGTGTTAACAACAGTCTTTATAGCCGTCTGAGGCACATAAAAGATTTTGTTTTGTTTTTTTTTTTTTTTATTGAAAGTTAAAGAAGTTTTGTATTAATGAATTGCCAGCTGACATAAAGGGATGCTACATTGCCCTGTCCAGATGTGTAAGAAATACCCATGTCTTGCAGGTTTCTGTAATTTTGTGTATCATTATTACCTTCTTAGCTAAATACCGCTCTCTCTCAAAATAAGCAATTTCTTTAGTCAGTTTTCAGAGAATTTTTATCATTCCTTATGAACCATTTAGAGAAATCATAGTGCGCTATCACATATGCCTAGGCCCTAATACAGCCTTTACTATTACGTAAACTCTATTAGAACACTGTTAGACTTTGTCTTTGTTAAGGACACTTAGGGAAGCAGAAAAGCTGATACTCCTAGAAAATTGAAAGTAGTATTCCCAGGAAGAGAAAATTTTAAAACCCTGCTTTCATTTTGTGAATACAGGTTTTGTGTCTGCCAATAGTTGTGGGTGTTAATGCCAGATAGTGTGTGAACGAGTTGAACATTTCACTACACAGTAGTTGGCATGTTGTCACATGGATCCCTCATTGTTTCTGGTATTCCTTAGAGTGCAAATCTCTAGGTTATATGTAAATATCCCTTTGTTTTCCTGCAACTAATATTTGACACCAAGATACTTACCATCAAAATATCTATTTTTATGTAGAAAAATTAAATGTTCCTTCATTATTGATTTTCTGGGGCTTACTTGATTTGGGTTTAGCACTATGCATCTATTTCATATAAACAGGTAGCTTTGATGAACATTTAATGTGATATTTAGTGAGAATTGCTTCATTTCAGAACAACTAGATATTGGACCCATTGTTTTTCATGGTGGAGAGGAGAACAGTAATTCTAAAATGAAAACTCTTTTCTTAGATTCATCATTAATAATCTCTGCAACCATGTGTGGTGTTTGTGAACAGCTGAAATGAGCTATTGTTATATATTACTGTAAGATATTATTGTCTAAGTTATTTGTTAAGGAGAAAGGTTTGTATGAAGTTAACTAATCTCAGTAAAACAGTCAGGGATAAGTACAAAACATGATCCAGCTGGGACTGAACAAGTAAAGAGTAAGGATAATACCTCCATGGTCCTTACTGGGATTAAGTGAAGCCTAACTTTTTAAGTAAAGTAAAGCAAAGAAAATGAATATATGTCCAAAAGATGGAAGAAGGCAGACAAAACATGCATTTTAGTAGGCAATATTGTAAGAATTAAAAAAAAAATACAGTGAGGAAAGTAACCTTTCACCATTCATTTGCACTCAATAGTTGTCTGTCTTCACAGACTAAAACAAAACAAGTGGTTGGTTCTCCCAAAACACATTTTCACTTTCCTTTAGCTCTGAATGACTGAGTGATGTTCTTGGAATGGAGTTTGGCATGGCAACTGTGAATGGAACTAAAAGTGTCAGATATAGATAACATGTTTTATAATAATACAATGCAGTAATGTTGCTGTGATCTGTGATCCCAATTTGGGGATCTTTAGTTTGATAGAATTCTTATAATCTGTTTAACCTCTTAGCAAGCGTGTTTCCAAGTGAATTAACAGATTTACTTATTTAAAGTCTTAAAAAAGCAGCCAATTTCACTGCCTACTTCTGCAATACAACAGCCAACATGTCCTGTAATTTTTTCAGATGCTTTCACAGGAACTCTTGCCATCCTGTAGCAAACATTAGTTTGAGAAGGAAGGCATGAGATCAAAAAATGTAGAGACAGGCCTTTGACTATTGCCCTGTTGGCAAAAAGCATAGGGCTGTGAGAATAGTATCCAAGTAGAAGTTTATCTCTACCTGTGATTTAGCTGTGGTAAGGAATACATACAGACTGATGTGCCCATGAGACTCAGTAGGCTTCAGGCATTTAGCTAGCCGTTAACATCAAGTGTACAGTTTTTCTTATATCTGTGTATATAATCTCAAATTGTTGAACTCAGAAGAGTTCAACAATTTGAACTTATTGACTCCTACTTATTTTGTAGGAATCATTTGGCTCTGGTTTCCCACATTTCCTGCTATACTTGAGAAAATAGTAGTTAGACTTCAGTGTACCAGTTGTGTTCTAGTCAAAGTCCATTTGCCTTCCACTCTTCTGGTGCATCATTATGTGCCACCACCACCAGAGATTTCTATTATTTCTATTTTATTATTTAATTATTTAGAACATATCCATAAGACTTTTTGCACTACTTGCTTCATCTCAGTCACTTTGGCCAAGCTCAGTTGTGGTTAAGCAAGAACAGCTCTAATGGCTTTTGTAAAAGTACACCTACTTAACACAGATGAACTCAGCCCCCTGAGCAGAGAGTGAGCATTCTGAGATTCATTTTACAAGAATAATGATGCTGGAGCATCATTAAAGCATCAAAGCATTGTGGCTTTGAATCTGCAGTAAAGATCCTGCTGCACATTTATACCTCCTTTTGTGCCCGAGCATCTTTGGTGTTTTTGCTCCATTCATCTTGGAGGCTGGAGTGCAGCCTTTAGTGATCTCCTGAACTGACAGTTTTCTTTCCTGAAACACTAAATTTGTTTTTATATAGAGGGATA
>JAVCKT010014597.1:21648-32847 GCA_032273925.1 Rhynchotus rufescens
GCCCTTCCTTATATTTACCTCTGTTTAATTGGATTGGGAACTGCTTAAACATCTTTGAGGTGAAGCTTATAAGAAGATGATCCCAGCTGTTTTTCCAAGCTTAAGACAGCAGGCAGACAACATGATCATGTCAAGACTCATACTAAAGCCTTAATCCTACTTTTTCATCAACTAGCGCTACAGCTGAATCTTTAACCTCCTAAGTATTAAATATGCTTTGAATTTCTGACAATACATTTGCTGTCAAATGTTACTGCTTAATATTAGTAATTTTTGTTTCCTTTCTGACAATGTCTTTGAAGACTAGTCTATGTGTCTCTGATTTTGGAGAGCTATAATGCAAATTTATATATTCAGTCCTTTTAAAAATGCTGCTTCTAAGTGTGTGCCTGTTGTTCTGCGTGGAGAGGAGGAACTGCACTGACCTGTATCTTGTCTGGTTATAATGTAAAAAACAGTATACAGTTTTTATTTATTGTGCATGTACTATCAGATCCAATATAGCTTTGTTGTCAATGAAAAAAAAAAGCCATTAGTTTCAGCTTTATTTTTTTCTTGGAAACTGTTTGCCTGATCAAAAGAAATGGTTCAGATTTTAACTTCAGAACCTGCTACTATTACTTGGTTGGATAATCCTGGAGTTGTTAAAGATTAAATGTTCTAATGTATTTTTCCTGTGCTGGCATATAGTAATCTCTGCAATGTCATGCTTCTCTTCCCACTTTTCTTTCCTCTTTTCTCTTCTTTTTCTTTTCTTTTCTCTTTTTTTCTTTCTCTTTTTTCTTCATTTTGCTGCTTTATTTTCTCTTCCCTTTTCTCTCTCTTCCCCCTCCTCTTTTCTCCTCTTTTCTTTTCTGTGGGGTAGTGCTCCGATTTGTCCTAGTGACACAGGGCTGCCAGCAGGAAAGCAAGCGTAGTTAATGCTCAGCTGCTCAAACCAGTCAAGCAAGCTAGCAAGTCCCAGCTGTGCTACTTGATGTTTTTTGATTGCACCTAGTCCTCAATCTGTGAACTGTTTTCTGGACTTAGATTCATCAAGCTCTGCCGCTTTAAAAACTCATGCAGGCAGGCATCCTAGGATATGCCATTATAAGCTGCTGCCAGGGGATCTTCTAGGAGATAAATGGAATCTGTGTGAAGTAAATTAGTGTGAACCAGTCAATCTGTGTGTCAGCCTTGAGCCACATCCATGGGTAACTAGCTTGCTGACTGAAAAGTCCACTGTCTTTTGCCAATTGGAGGTCTCAGGCACCAGGAAACAGTCCTATACAACATTAGTTTCTTGGAATAATGCCTGTTTGACCAGCTAGTGAGACTCCTCAGTATACAGCACTGTACTGCCTGCGTTTACTTATTGCTTACAATTGGCCTGAACATCTTTTAAAGTCAGATAACATTTTAACAGTAGGGAGCATTGCAGAAAGATCTTGGAAATAACTGCTTCCACTCTCATACAGCAGCCATTCAACAGATTCATGCTGTGCTGCAGTCAGCTTTACCTCCCTATCAGTAATACATCTTCCAGGCCATAATGCAAAATAATAACAATAATCTGGCCAGGAGAGGTTAATAAAGAGCCTCCCTGTATTTTTTTCCCCACGGATTAAGCTCTTGGGAGTGCTTTGATTAAGAGAACAGAAGCATATGCAAACTCTGGCATGTACATTATGCACAGGAATATATCAGTGTCAAGAGCAGTGCTGTGTACTTTTATTTCATTTCGTTTTCAAAAGCATCTTGAGACAATCTACATCTAGTGTTCTTCTGAAGAAATATTCTAATTGCAAATTGTCCCTAAATTCCCAGGTTGAAGTTGAATCCTGTATAAATCTTTTTTGAAAAATCTGTTAATAATGTGACTTTCAAATCAGTGTTTTTTCATTATTTTTACAGAAGTTATTGATACATTGATGGGCAATCATAGGTGTAGTTGTACCACAAAATTATCTAATATGTAGAAGCTAGTGGGAATTTTGATATTTATTTTTATGAAAATATCTATATATAGGATATAGATATATAGAGAGGCTATACATGTTAACAAATAATAACAACTTACTAGGAACTATCAGAACTATAGTTTGATCTTCTTTATCACTTCTGGTAGAAAATGCTTGTCTCTTATTAGTTACTGGTTGAAAACTACAATGAAAGCAGTACATAGAACGTTGATCAGATAGAATCAAACAATTCAGTCCTAAAGATGTTCAGTTAAATGTATTAACATGTATTTAGGGAAACTGCGGGCAAAAAATGTATTGGCTATCTGCCTAGAAAAGAGAAGGAGAAAGAAAGGCAATGTGTAATGATAGAAAAGTTACTTAAAGACATTTTGGAGTTTGCATTTTCCATTTAATCTTCATAAGTACTGGGGAAACATACGCTTAAGGGCTTTGCAATAAATGCTATGTGTGGTTTTATGGGAAAATATTTTATTTCTTGTACCAGAACAGCAGAACCTACTGAGACAAATCTAACTAGTTAGGTGTTTTATTATATAGAGTACACAGAGTATATAGACAGATTCTGGCATAAATCACAACTAAGATCAAGACAACTGCTTTAAAATTGAGTGAATGTTTCATTGCACTAATGAAACAAAAATGGGATGTCCTTTGAGAGCATAATTTGTTACATGCCATTCTGTTTTAGTTGAGAGAAATAGGGAAGTCCTTCTGGGTGAATAAAACTTCAAGGTATATTGGGGGAAGAATCATTGAAAATTTCAGATTTCGTATTTGAAGTAGCATTGTTCTCATGTATATGGAAAGGAGTGAGGCAAGGGGGAACAAGGCTGTATATTTTGGCTTTTTTTTATATTATATATATTATGGTTTTTTTAAGCAAATTTAAGATTTTTACTAGGGAAAAAAAATGTTGCAGTTCACTTGGTGTTTGAGATAGACTTAGTTCGCCTTTGACTTAGAGTGCAAGAATAAGTCATGTGTTTTTACTGTGTCCTTGACAATAAATGAGTCTCGCTAAGTGGGCAGGGCTGTGCCAGATATATGATTTAATATTTATGCATTTTTTAAGTGTATTAGACATGAATGGTAACCACATAACACTGCAATCTTATATTAATTTTTACATTACTGTGTTCAGTTTTAGTCCTGCTGTTGTAATGGACTTAAGCTTTTAAGGCTGAATGCTGGTGGCTGGCAGATGGCCTCTGTGTCATATCCTATAGGCCAAACTGAATTTTCATTATTTTGTCTCATAATCAAAATATTATGGCATTTTGGAAGATTTAAGAAATATTTAGGAAAATTCCTGTTTAGAGATGTAGGTGGATGTTTCTACTGCTTTGCTTTTTACTGAGATTTTGGGGCGAGGCCGATGCATTTATTTAGTATGCTTTGATAGAACCCTGAAATTTAAAATGAGGAAAATTCCAATTTCCCTGCCAGTACCAGACTGAGATATACAGTGTAACTAGTAGCATTAGGGTCTACTTTTGTATTTGATGTGTTAGATTTAATTACTTGAGCTTCCAATTTGACTTGTTCCATACTGGATTATTTCCAGCGATTGCTCAAAATTCAAAATTGTGCTGTATTTAGTTTAGGCCATTAATGTGTATATTTCTTTATTTCTTTTTTAAATAAAAACATAATGAAAGCTAGGCCAGTATGTAATCACAGCTGTAATCAAAAAATAACAACTAGATATTCTCAATTAAATAGCAACTATGTACAAAAGCGCCATTTATTTTAAGTGACACTAAAAATTATGAAATGACCAAAAACTGATGTCTTTTGTCACTGAGATGAATTAGTGGTTTATATGGCCCGAGAAATAGTCTGGACAAGAAAAATAGGGTTCAATTCAATAAGGACAAGAGCAAAGGTCTGCTCTGAGGTAGGATTAATCTTGTGCATGAGGACAAGCCAGGAGCACAAGGCAAGGTAACCTCGGAGGAGAGCCTGGGCGTGAGACCGCAGCGATGCTGCTGGGGCGACACGGGCAGCACCCCAGGCCTGCAGGGAGGCGCAGCACCTGCAGGAGCTGCGGGCAATCCCGATGCTCCCATCCGAGGGTGTTCCCAGGCTTCCTGAGTCGCTGTGCGGCTGGTGCTGCTCCGCTGTGCTGGGAAAGGATGGATGCTCCCTACCGGCATTCCAAGGTTTCTTCATTGCCTGCTTTCCTATTTGTAGATGATTATGGCAAGTGCTGCTAGTATTTCACCTGCCGTTTCATGAGTGCTTTCTACATTGCTCACAACAGTGCAATTATCATCTCCTTTTAGGTTTGCTTCAAAATAGGTAGGAAAAAGCTCTAAGAGGCCTAACAGTCCTCAGCATGGGAGAGACAGGCATGCACGGCGACGGGCGGTTGAAGCTCAGTGGCACGGGCAGGTGGGCAGGTGTCGTGCATGTGCCTCTTCTCAGACGAGACCTACAGAGTTTCAAATAAAGCTTACAAGGGCATGCACAAACAGGCCAGAGGAGACTCTGTGACTGTTGATGGTTAATATGGAAATTCCCGCCATAGGACATTAAAGACATGAAAATCTTATACATGTTTAAGAGAAGGCTACCAAAGTTTCTGGACAAGAGGGATACTGTGTGTTATTAAATGTAAATGGAAACTACATCTGTCCCTCCAATTCCAGGTTTCTGGCTCGAGCCTGGCAGGTGCTGGTGCAGCGTTAGTGGATGGTACAGCAGTTAACGTGTCCTCCTTCTATTCTTATGCTCTTCCAAAGTAGCTGCTTGTAACCACTGTTTGAGGCAGGACACTGCATTAGAAGATGTTTGATCCCAATAAGTACAGGTGTTCTGTGATTTTTTTTTATTATAATTATATATGTTTTTAATAATGTTCAAACTATTTCTTTCCCAGCTCTCTATCTAGCCATTTAGTTTCTTAGGTGCAGTATAGTAAGCAATGTTGACCTGGTAGATCCCAGAAGTGGCAGACAGTTGTTTTTTAAAATTTACTAGGAAAAGGTCCAAATATTTTCTTTCACTTTACAGACAACTGCTGTTTTATTTAGATTCAGACTATCCTATGTTCTGTACTGGACCTTAGAGTATTTATGACCCATAGGCTACCAGGACTAATACTTTGATTGAAAAATATTTTTTGTTGTCCCATCAGATTGTTCTGAATTGCCATATACTGAATGGCAAATACCATCTTGCTTTCTCTGCAGGTACACTGCCTTGAAGTTACTAATCAAAATAATAATGTGGCCTATTAAAATATATGTATTATTTGGTTTATTCACTTGTTACATAATCTTTTTCTCCAGTAAATCTGCTGCCTTAAAACTGATATTCAGACCAGAGGTGCTTAGACTTTGATGTGTGATATTTTTGACCAGAGTGAAGCAACTTCAGAGTTGAAACAGAATATATAGAAATAAATATTCACAAGGATATTTATAAAGGACAACTTTTCCTTTAAAAGTTTTTTCAAACTGGGCCTGGTCTTCATGTGGTCTCTTTTTGGAAGTAGGTTGCCTTGTTTTGGGGAAACAATTCACATAAACATTTCATTGAATACTCTGATTTTGTGACATACTTTGGCTATGCTAAGTTCCTTATCTGTCGTATGACCAGTTGTATGACTCTCTTTTTCTGACTGAGTACTGTAGTGTAAGAGAATGGCTATAAACTTCAACAAACAGCAGTCAACAGCTTATGAAGATGCACCAGGAAAAAAAAATCCCTACAGTTCTCAAGATTGAATCTGTACTGGAAAGATTTATGTCATTTTCATATGCAGATTTCAAGGTCGTTTGCCTCAATGAAATTCTTTTTGCTTTGCTCTTGTTTTGATAAGGGCAATTGGTACTATCCTTGTAGTAATTTAAATTGTGTTTTGTGTTCTTGCCTGGCTCGGTGGATTTGGGGCTCACTTTTATACTTCAGACATTTACATCATTTTGGCTATACAGATTAGCTTTCCAGTGGAAGCCAAAGTAATTTTAAGGTCCATTTAAACCAAAAATAGGACAGAGTAGCCTTAGAATGAATAAAGATCACATAGGTTATGTTTAAATAACTTCTTGAATTCTGTCAGTGAACTGATTTTAAACTATTCATAAGAATATTTCCCCTATTGATATTTAAGTATAAAACCCTATTCCATAAGGGATACTTTAATTTAGTAAAGTAGGTGTCAGCACTAAGATTATTAAGTCCTGGTCCTTTCACCACCATTATATAATGCCATTTTTTACTTTCACTCTTTATTTGGGCCAGACTGTTCCTCTCTTATTTTTAACTTTTCAATTCCCTTTGTTCTCTTGTCTTTCATGATATTTTTAAGGAACCTTTGTCTCCAAATTGAGCATATAACATGTGATGTTTAAAAAAGAAAATAGATTTGAAGGCCCCTGCCTAGGTCCCTCTTCTCCCCATATACACCCCTTATGTAACTTGGTAAAGTAGGATAATGTGAAGTGTATTTGCCAGGCTTGTATCTAGGGAGACTTGTGTACTTCTGGGTAGTATGTCCATTCCTGAAGGACATCACATCCCATCTTGCCTCCTGGTTTTCTGAAGCATCCACTTTCCCCCCATCCTTTAGTCTCTCCTCCTGAGTGTCATTCTTTGGCACACTCCTTTTCTAGGGTTCAGGGAAGCCCTGTCCATCTGTGCTTTGTGCTCCCTTGAACTGTTCTTGCTGAGCCCTTTCTATTCACACTAGTGTTTCATCATTTGTCAGCCAACCTCATCTGCTTGTTATATTTTTTTTCTCACTCTGTTATCTTACTTGGGCTTGTTTGACTCCATCCTCTCTGGACTCTCTCCTTATCTCTTTCATCTTCTCTTAAACAAGTTATTGGCAGATCCTCCTGCTTTGCTCAGGGATCTTGCTGGTGTCTGTCTAGGTCTTTCTTGCTTACTTTGGACATAGCTCATCTATATGAGAAGGATCTACCTCTTAACTATTGGCTATTCAGTATCAGATCTCAACCTATCTGTCAGCATCTCAAAGGAATAAACTAAAACAGAGCTCTTCATCTTCTCTTCCATATGCTTTCTCTAGTGACTCTGAGTCATTGCTGTATGTTCCTTACATCTGGGCATCATGTTTGACTTAGTGCTCTCTATTCAGGCCTTACATCTGTGTCCTAACCAAACTCACCAGTACTTCTCTTGCACGTTTGGTCTGAGTCTGACTCCAAACCATTATCCTGCTAAGCTTCAGATATGCTGTTCTGTGCAAGCTCGTTCATGTTGTGGCACGCAGCTCAGCTGAGGCGCAGCTACCATTGCTCTGATGTAGCTTAGTTACCTCTTACTGCATCTAGTACCTTCCTGGGAACACTTCTGAGCCTGTTTTCTTGAAAAACAAGCTGCTCAGTTTAAACCATACAGCTCCTGCTGACGTGCTCTGGGCAGGGACTTGAACAGCTTCATCTTGTGCAAATCCAAGAGCAAATACAGCGCCCACTTCCACTAAGTCGCGTGCCTGTCAGCTCCTGGCTGGGACTGCTTCTCAGCTCTGCGAGGGCATCTCCTGGGCCTGGTGCTGTGCAAGACTTTACAGGCAGTGCCGCCTTACCACATTAAAACCCAAGTTACATAGCCTCTTATAAGTTGGCCCAAGAAAAGCTTAATAACAGTTTGAAGAACTGGTTCGTGGGTGTTGGAGCAACATAACACTGTGGCAAACTACTGTGTTAAACCCGACCTCACTGCTGATGCCAAAGCCAGGAGCTTCAGGTCCATTGAGATCAAAAGGGCAATCCTGAATTTTTAGTCACTGTCATATTTTTTAAAGCTGACAGCTCTGGTGATTTTTTTTCTTTTCTTTGCAGAGATGTGGCTGCATTTTTTGTTTTCTCCCTTTTATCATGGTATTCTCTGTTGGAAAATTTTCCTGTTACTCTACTTGAGAGAAGTCCTGACTTTCACGTTCATACTGCAGTAATGCCTCAATCTATCACCCAGCACAGCAGACTTGAGTATTTAATGGGAGGAACTGTTTTAGAAAGAATGTCAGCCACTATATTTGAAAATTATTGAAAGTTTTAGAAATTATAGAAAAACAGATCTTTGGAGACATTTGTTTTTTTAAAGGATGATAGGATACATGAACAAGAGCATTTCTTATTTATTGTAGGTTATTCTTCAGTGTCAGCTCGCCATGTGCAAATTATTATGTCAACTCTTCCATAGCAATGTCTGTAAATTTTTCAACTATGGTATCATTTTGTATAAGTACTTTGAGTTTCTGTTTTGTTTCAGTTTATTATTTGTGTTTAAAAATCATGTTGTCAACATTGAAACACCTGCAGAAAAGCAGGGAGCGTGCATTCCGTACATCTTACAGTTCTCTCTCTCCTTATTGCCACAGTCGGGGTGCCAAAGCACGACAAGAGCTCGAACTCCATCAGCTTCCAAGATGCAGAGGATACACCTGACAGATGTGTCTTGGAGGAGTCTGAGAGTCCAGGTGAGAGCCATTTAAAGACAGTCACCAAGTATCAAGTGGTAAACCTGACACGGCTTTTGGGCCTGTAAGAAAAGCATATTGTAATGCTGTTTCCTTTTTAGCAGCTGCAATGTCAAATTAATGGTCACCTCCAGGGGTCACAGTGTGGAGCTGTTATCCTTTCCTCTTTCATCAAGAATTCAGGTCTTAGAAAGGATAAAGGCTTTATGACCAAAAAGAAAGCTGACACTACTAGTTCATTATAATTAGTTCTGGACTACACTGCTTAGTTAATATATGTACAGTGTCTGACCCTTTGAAGGTAGCGTGAGATTATGAAAAATTGGAAGGACTGTATATACTGCAGTTGAGTGTAGCACTGGACATTCAAACAGAGTATCTCTGGAGAAAAGCAAATTGGTAGTGTTAAATAGCTTGATTCTTTTCTTTAAATCAGCTCACAATCTTTATTTCATTTTAATGGCTTTTAACATTGATTCAGCTAAATACAGGAACATCCATAAAGTGCATTCTTTTTGGTGACTGTGAAATTTATCTTTATGTAGTTTCATTATCTTTCTAGCTATGGAATATCTAAGAAATTTATTAAATGAATCCCAGAGGGCAGCAATTAAATATAAAGTGTATCCAGTCATAGCTGATTAAAAACAGTCTATGTGACTAAATACTCAAATTTAAGCGAGCTATGAGCATGACCCATATACACCATATATATAGCCTGTACATAGTAGTCATTAGTGAAAGAGTTAAACATCTTTTTTCACTTGATATTTTCCTTCTCTGCTTTATCTCGTTCCTGTGTACCCTCCTGCATCTTTGTGTGCTGATCCGTGTATCATATTTTTGATTCATCGTCTCTGTGGTCTGTCAGCTTAGTTAAGAGATTTCCAAATCTTGCAGCCTGTGCTGACAGGGGGCAGCTGCCAACAGTCCCCTGATCCTTCCCCAAGGAACACTGCTGAGATTTAATTTTCAGTCAAAGGGTGCAGTCTGAAATCCATGTCAGGTCCCCTAAGTCATCTCAGAACCCAGATAGGACCCATGTCTGGGGGATTATATTTCAGTGCACTCCACTCCTCCAAGATTCCTTGGGAGTTCAACTGCTGTCATATACCTGATTGGAGGTACATTCCCTTTCCATCTTTTCTGCAGAAATGAACAATAGTGTATTAGAGAATAATTGAAACCAATGAATTGTAAGTCTGTATTCCTTTTAATACCCTGCTGTATTAAAGCTGCTTTGACTCGGTCTCACTGCTGCACTGCAAGAGGCGGCCTGAGATTTAAAAATAAGCAAGCAAGCCCCCTACTTGGGAAGAAACAAGTTTAATTCCTTACTTCAGCTGCATCAAACTATTTGTGACGCATAGTGTCTTCTTCAGTAGCCCCCTTCTAGAATGACTGCAGTCAAAAATGTAGCTAGTCTCAGTACTGATCAGTTTTGAAGTGAGAAAGAATTTAAACCAAGTGGTACTAAAGACTTCAGATGAGAATTCATGTTACTTAAAGATAACTTTAGTTTTAACCTTAGCTCAAATTATTGTGTATGTTGACGTGTCTGTGTAGTGAAGTGTATGTGTTTGGATAGGAATTGGAAATGTCCAGTTCTGCATTGTGCATACGCGTGAGAAGTAATGGAAAGAATAAAAAACTGTCAGGAGGTGAATAATGACTGGCAAAAATACATGTTGATAAAGCATCTAAACTTAAAAACTGAGTCCCATTCAGTCCATCTGACATCATTAAACTGGTAATAAACAATGAATTACTCTGGCTTTTGTTTCTGTCCATTCCTGCATTTTAAGACATCTTGTCTTATAGGTCTGAAAACCTCAGGAGATTTCACTACTGGTCTCACTGCTTTCCACTGAGAATTTGTGGCTTGGTTGTCATGGAGACATCGTATTTCTCCAAGAATT
This sequence comes from Rhynchotus rufescens, assembly GCA_032273925.1. Lineage (NCBI taxonomy): Eukaryota > Metazoa > Chordata > Aves > Tinamiformes > Tinamidae > Rhynchotus > Rhynchotus rufescens. The sequence continues at coordinate 31,983 of JAVCKT010014597.1, forward strand.
GCTCATATTGATCCGTGGACAGGCGTAAATGGCCAGGCGAATGTGAGGAGTAAAGGGGGTTGGGCAGTACTATAAAATGACCAGAGGTTATGGGTCGGAAATAAGCTCATAGCAAACACTTAGGTAAAGAGAAAGAAACAGTTTCATTTTGTTTCGGGATTTCGTTTTTGCACTTTATGCCATTGTCTTCTTTCACTATAGACTGAAAGAAACTTGTTAGTCACTTGTCATGTCAGATCTTTGGTGCTTGTCCTGACACAGCTGTCAGCCTTCCAGCTCTGTGCAGTTCAGGGACACACAACAAAGAGCTGGGAACATGAATTATTTATTGCTCCTTGTGTGGATGAAATTCTGTGATAAGAAATTAAGACACTTCTGACAGAGCCCTTGTTTGAAAGAAGAGATCTGGTAGTAGAATGCATTTACTTGAAACTTAGCACTTTTAGTAGCAAACATTTAAACAAGAATATAACATAACTGATTTATTCTAGTATTTCTCAGGTGCTTTAGCTTTGTATTTTGGAATTTGAGAGCATCTAGGTCAGCATTTGATCTGGTGAAACCTGCGACGTAAGAACCTCTGTCACATATTCAAAGTCCAGGCAAACTTGCAAACTTAATTCAGAAGTTTTTATTTAGAAGTTGCCTGTATGTACATCTTGCAGCATGTCTTGCACTTCATGTGCAGTATGTTGTCATATATGCATTTCCTAGGGAAGTGATGTTAAGCAATATATTGACTTTACTGTCTCTTTTAATGAGGAAAAGGTGAAGATATGACAGTACATCTGCAAGGAATTCCAACTAGTCCTACAAAGGGTGGTTTATTACAAGTCTTGAAAGAATCAGTAAGGTTACAGATGTA
>JAVCKT010014597.1:32947-78161 GCA_032273925.1 Rhynchotus rufescens
AGTAAGGTTACAGATGTATAGAGCAGCTATTAACAGATGTAACAGTACATTGTCTTTTGTAATGGTGACGGCTATGGTCTCTAACCTTGAATGTTAAATTGAGAGATACTTTCAAAGAGATTTTAATTTTCTAAAATTACCTGAAGTCATCTTTGTTTATTTTCATACTGCCCCTGTTTTCACTGCTCTAGTTGTAGGCCTCAGATAATGATAGAAAAAGACATAAGCTCAGATGAATAGCAGGAATCCATTTGACTACACAAGACACCAATCTGAGATTTACCTGTGATTTGTTGTGTTCAAAGTATGATCTCAGATAGGTAATGAAACCTCTAAACCTGCACTTTTCTCTTGGATAATTCACAGCAAACATTTTCCACATGTGATGGACAAAGGTAAATATCAGACTGCAGTTTCTTGTCTAAGTGAAATGGATTTTAGTTGCTCCCTTCATGTGCCTACAAGCTGCCATTATCTGTGATAGTGGCTTGTGCCTACTTTAGCCCACACACAGAGGAGATGCTGGGCTTCTATCCCAGATGCCTAATAGCAGGTTTATCGCTGCCATTTTCCCCACATGCTGAGGACTACTTGTTTGAGATGCAAAGCCAAAGCTTTTCAAACTTGTCTCTGCTCTAGTATTGAACATAATAATCAGGTAAGAATTACAATAGCTTCTGTAGAACTTGACTTTTAAACATATGAACCCCGCCCCCGTAAAGCATTTGCTGTTCCTTAGAGTGCATCTTCAATAAAAATAATGTTTCCAGACATGTTTTCCACTGTCAGTCATTTTCCATTTGTTTGTCATTTTCCATTTTCAGAGAAACTGAATGACAGTCCAGAACTAAGTGAACATGGATGTCTGAGTTAGATTCTTAGGTCTGAGCTGTCACCTGAGTTTTTTATAAAAAATGATAAAAAGAAAAAATAGATACCTTTACCGGGTAGATCATCCTGTTCAAAGGTAGCTGTTTAAGATGGATTTTAAGGAGAGTGAAGATGCTCAAAATTTCCTCCATCAAAATCTGAAAAAAAATGTAGCAAAGCTCACCGCAGCCTGAGATGTCTTAGCTTCCATGCAGTGCAGTGCAGTCCATGAAGGACGCTTCTGCAGGATGGCTTCTTTGCAAAGAAAGATCTGAGCTCAAGTTGAGCGGAATGGCGTAGGTACAGATGCCCTCTGCCTCTCTTATCCCAATAGGGATATGTTACAGTAGCCAAAAGACTATTACTTCCATTGGCATTAAAAGGAAAATGAGCTTCCCTAGTTGAAGTTTGACTTTGAGAACTGCTGGTTGAAGTTACAGAGCAGTTTCTGTCTTTTGAGTGAAAACCATGCAAATGGTAGTGGTGCTAATGGCCTTCACAACTAGGTAATGTCTGAGTCCACTGCTCCCTTCTGCAGCTCATTCTCTGATTCCTTGATACCTAAAATTTTGTTCATCTTAAATTTTCATCTTCGCTCTTTTTTGTTTGGTTGGGGGTTTTTTTTGACTTTTGGGGACAAAATTAAATTCTGGTTGTATTACAGATAATAGTGAAAATGTCAGTAGTTGTTCAATTCCTTGTGCTAAATACACCTTGGTGCAGATATGGGAGTCATCTCTGACCCTCTCTGAAAAGGAGATGGATTCACAGCAAATAGAGATGAGAATGAGGAGAGTTATGAAAAAGAATAGATTCTCAATACCCACAAGGTGCCTAAATACACAGCACTAAAATTGTCATTGTAATTGTAATTGTAAAACTGTCTTGTTATCAGGCAACTTGCATTTTCTCTTACAAGGACTAAGTTACCAGCTCCGAGCTACTTCCACGGGAGAGCATATTACTTAAGTCAGTGCCATGTCACTTAATGTTTATACTGGCAAAAAGTAGTTGCAGTAGATTTCCAACTACATAGCACCTTGAAAAGTATGATTTCCTTTTTCAGTGTTTGTGTCACCATAGAAACTGAGGTAACAGTAAAAACATCAGTAAAAGCTGCTGCAGTACAAAAGGACTGGTCCAGGAATGGAGTGCTGGAGACAGTTGATGAAGAAGGAGGCGTATGCAAGAGAAGAGCAGCCCACTGATCACAGCTCCTGCTGCTCATCAGCAGTGTTCAAAAGCTATAGTGGCCAGGAATTATTCCAGCAATTAAGTCCATGAGAATTTCTCTGCAGTGGAGGTAGTGTTGTGTCACATCAGCGTTCAGGGTTACTAGTATCGTGACTTGTCCTATCAGAGTAAATTGGACTGTAAAGCTAGAAGTGGACTTCAGGAAAAAGTGTATCTCTGTCTATGACGTACATACATAGACAGAAAATGGATAGCTTGATAAATTGAGAAGCAGATATCCATTAGGTTAGGAAAGAATAGTGTACACTTTCTCTGTACTCATCTGCTCATGAACAGTACAGTGTTCTGTAGGCAATCTAATACAAGTAATTTTTTTAAAAATTCAAGTCCTGTTTCTTGCCATTTAAGAAATAGGAAAAAAATCATAAAACTAGAACTTATTTTCTTAGGAGTACTTTTTTGTGGAATGACAAATGAATTATACTTCCTTATTAGTGTAACTTTCTATTCTCTTCAAAGTTATTGTAAGATTAATTCTGCTAACAGGATACATATATAATTTGAAAATGATTATTTGCATACATAATGTGTTCATGTCAAACAGAAATCTGATCCATTGAATTTTCCTTTGAAAAAAAGAAAGAGAGAAGAAAGCCATTCAAAAGTAGTGCTTTGGAAAAGGCCATCCATTCCCTTGAGCTCCTTTGTGTTCCATACTGCATTTTGTATTATACCTATTATGATGCAAACAATTTTCTGTAGGTATATCTGCGATTTTTAACAACATAATATTGGTCTTGCAAGTTTTTTTCTATAATTTTATTACTTTCTGAAAAGATTGTCAGCGTCATTATGAAGAAAATCTTGCCTATTGTGTCCAACTGTACAGTTATTAAGATAAATATATTTCTTTTCCAGATGACCTGAAGCCACATCCTTGGATATCTAAGGTGTGCTCCTGCAAGGTGTGTTAGAAAATCCTTCTTAGCCAGAAGAGTTAGAAGATGCAGAGGATCAACCAAGAGATAAGAAGTACATGACATGGACATGGAAGAAATTGCTGTATTTATTGATGTATACCTTTAACACTTAATTTCCAGAAGAAATACCTTCTGCATAATCAGCTTCTTTTTGCTAATTTATTGACTTCAATGCAAAATTCGAACACTAGTAGATATTATATTTATTTGATTCAATTTAGATATTTCTAACACAGAAAATATCAAGTCCTTCTTTTAAATGTTTTTCACTGTTAAGCATTGATCCCAGATCTTATAACACTGATTCACCATAAATTTGTGTCAATTTGAATAACCTTTTGCATACAATTCATTTAAATAATTGAATGTAACTTTCTTTCTCCTTGCTTTTAATATTTATTGCCAGTGACTTTTTAACACAATATTTTGAAGCAACTAAAATATTAACAGCATGGAAAATTGATTATAAATGTGATCATGTCCAAGCTGTAGACTTTCCTTTCTCTACGAGCACTGCCAGCACCCTCAGCTTTAGCAGTGTGACTGTCATCATGCAGTTGAAGAAACCCGTCTGAGCCCGCATCTGAGATGATGTAGTGTGTTCAATTCTTATTTATGCTTATTAGGAAAAGCATAATAAAACATGCATAAGGCATAATAAAACCCCATAAAAAACACAACATACATGCTTGTGTTTTTTCATTGTGTTTGTAAAATATTTGTGGTTTATTAGACTCAGAAATAACACCTAATGTTCTCAGAAGTTTGTGATGGTTTGACAGGGAATGGCACCATGAGAGTGGTAAGCGCACGGGCTACATTACCCCCAGTGAGAGAGCTACTGAAGTCAAGGGTCCTTGAGGATGTGGTCTTCTGAATCTGGATCTTAGCGTGTGAAGTGTGAAATGCTCTTTTTCTGCTTTTTCCTGTGAACCTCTAGATGCAGGGTGTGGCAGTGGAATCATTAGAAATGTTGAATTGAGGACCATTCTGAGAGGCACTATTTCAGTTTTTATTCAGCTAAGGAATATGCCGTTGGAGGAAAATAGTATTCAAGGAAAACAAAGATACTTAACGCTGCTGTTCTGAAATTGTAAGTGCCATGCAGAAAATGTTGTCTTTTGCAGAAAAGTCACTGTGTTACGTGTTTAGTATGTTCTAAAACCGACTTTCCTTATTCCTGTAAGTTGTTTTCCTTTTAAAGACATTTTGATCATAGTAGCTTATGTTTGAATTACAGAAACTAAACAATCTGGCTCTTGTGTGGTTTGGTTCATTGTTGCATTTAATGTGCTAAATGTCTGGAATAATATCATTGACTTATTGTACTTGCATAGCATAACTGAGAGCAGAACATATCTTCAACTGAGATAAATCCTCCTCTGACATTTATGGTTAAATAGGAGATAAAAGCATCAAGAAAGTAAAAATGAAATTTCAAATCTAGCTAGCACTCTAGGAACTTTGCAGACAGTAAATAAAGCAGAGAATAAAATATGGACCGTGGTTTCTGCTTTGCCACAGTCCTTCTCAGTAGTCAGTTTTGTTTTGCCACAATGTTCTTCCATTGGCCTTGGAAAGTCCATTTTCCCTCAGCACGAATATTACTGCTCTACATCAGCTTCTGCTCATTAAGGCCATCTCTGTTCTTAGCACAAATTTCCTTAGCACTGTTGCTCCCTGATGCTTTAAAAATTGTTGTGATCATGGAAGTGTCTCAGCTCAAGGAACCAGCATTGTCCGTAACAGCCAGTATTGTAGTAGCAGTTCCATTTGAACAACACAGTGTTTGGTTGCTTGCCTTGAATTCTGCAAAGCGATGCCCATCAGTACGTTGCCAACACATATATCCCTCAGGAATGCCTTGAGCAGTGATGATTGGTGCTTGGCACATGCTAATGTGTGCTTTGTGCTAATTATAATTGCTACTATCAGGTGAGTCAAGAACTTTTTATTAGGGTATTTATTTTACAGTAAATCAGATGTATTTCCTGTGCTGTCTGAATGTCTTTTAAATACCTAACTTTACTGTATGTGTTCAAGATAGGAATTCTTGCTTAGAACAATCTCTTTGCATCAACTTGAAAGTTTTAGAACTTTAGACAAAAATACACATTAACTTCATATTCTTGCTTCTTCTAAGCCATAATAGCTGAAGAAACGTTTCTGTACTAATGCACCCTGATGTATGTTTTTATTCATGCTTATGGAAATTAATGTTATAACGAAATTGCAAGGTAATTATGAATATATTTTTCTGTTGTGTTACATAAAAGGAATCCTGCTAAAATCCTGCTGTTACATTTCTGTCAAGTTGATCTGCAGCTCAACTGCTGTCCAAATTGGTGCCAGTGAAGAGCCATCCAAGTACTGGTCTCAGCATAAGGAACAGGAGAAGAACATGGAGCCAAGGGTGGGAAGATGGGTGAGATTTTCCCTTCTGGTAGCGACCCAGGCTCGCTTCAGCATTACCTCAGTGTGGACCTGGAGCTCTAGGTTGCTCCGTGCCTAGGTCTCAAATTAGCTGTTCGGCTTTCAAATGCTCTAGGCATTTTTTTAAAAAATTATGCTCAAGATCAAATATATTATCAAAAAATGTAAGTTAGTAGTCATTTAATATGAGAACAAAGCTCACTCAGCCATCTCTTTGATTTGGAGAACTTCGAGTTTTTCTATTGATTGATATTTCTTAAATGGTCACTTGACCTAGATCTGGAAATACATAGATGAGATTCAGTGTCTCAAAAAAAAAAAAAAAAAAAAAAAGGACTTTTAAACAAAGCATCTATGTCACAGTGTGTCTCTGCAAGCCCTGAACAGCACCAAAGACCTAGCAAGGGGAATGATTTTGCAAGTCTGATGGAGCTAAAATGTTGAAATTTCTAAAAAGAATGGAATAGGTGTGCGATAAACAGCATTACTTCTCTAAGTGTTTTTATTCCCTTTGAAGAAGCATGTTAATCTGAAGGGAAGCAACCTAGAGCATGTATGGATCTTGAAGAAGTCACTGTGCCGGTGCTGGCTAGCTAGCAACCACGAATGCTCCTGAATAGAAGGGTCCTGCTTCTCACAGTGCATATTTCTGTGCAGTTTTGCAGGGCGTTTTTCTTATATATGAAATGGACATACAGGAATTTGAAGAACTAATCTTTCCTTTTTCTTTCCTCGTAGACCTTGTGGTCCTTGTGGACATGGTGCATTTTTGTTATGCAGAGTTCTCAAGATTAGGTTGAGTTGGGTTATAATTTGAGTACCCAGATCCCAAAAGACTATCTATGTGATTTCTGTAGAAATAATACTGACTGTGGATGCAGCTGAAATTGACACAATTCTGGTTTTCCTGCTGGTGCCTGTGGTTAAGTTTATTTCTTGAATACTGCCTGCTGGGAAGTGTAAAATAGGCCCAAGAAGAGCTGTGCTCCAAGAGAGGGGCATCTATTGGGCTGGTACTATTTGCCCCATCCTCTGAATATGAAAGTCCTGCATGAGTACAAAAAGTGCTACTTACAAAGCAACAGTAAACATATGAAACAACCAACATTTTCAGAGTTTTTAGGGTATGGCTGTGCACATGATTAAATTGTTGTGCATTATCAATTTTATTATACTACTTTTTTCTCTTGTATATTCCTAAAAGCTTGAGTTGAAGAGGGAGTTGTACATCCTGAATTTATGCTAAGTGTCTTGCAAACCTAAGGTTAAAAGAGTTTTCTGTATCTCAATATTCTTACTAAAATAGGCATGAAAATAGTATCCCTGAAATAATATATGCAGCTTGAGTACTTGACTCTTTCCTTTTCTGCAGCATTTCGGAGATTCATTCTTTTCAGTGTTTGAAAAGCTGCTGCTAAACAGAAGAAAAACAATATCCAACACTAATGAAATAATCTATTTTCTTATTCTCAAATTTTATTCAAACATAAACATATTCTTGATGATAAGGAATTAGAGGAATTGTATTTTATATTATTGTGAATTATCCACACAGTATCTGAGGACAATATCAAAGTCTGTTTAGTTTCATAACTTTATTTCCTATGATCACCCTGACCAATAATCATACAGATGAGCGCAGTAAAATAGAGCATACATGTTTTTGTTGTTTGTTTTGGCTTATAGTCTTCCTGCCATGTAGATGGCAGCAGTACTCAAGCCTTGAAATTCACATCGGGTTTTCTTAAGCTGATTCTGTAGCAGTGTGTTTAAGAAGATTATTGTCATGGATAAACTGAAAGCATGATTGTTTTGAAGATGGATATCACATTATTAAATACACCTCTAAAGCAGTGAGCAACAACATAATACCAGTATTTAAAAGACAATGTGTCATGCCTATCAGTATGAGTATAGATGCTAGTTTGCTTTGTACTTTGTGTTTTCTTTCTGTAAGCTAAGTTGCTAGTATTTTTTGCTACAGTAGATGTGAGGATACACAAAGTGTTTCTGGAGGTTTAAAAATGTTAGGATTTACTGAGGTAGTCCCCCCCGTTTATTTCCCTCAGGAATACCAGCAGGAAGCAGCTGGCAGATGCTTGGGCTGGAAACTGTTGGGTGCGGATATCTTTGTCCTTTGTAAAGACAAGGAGGAAGGACTGAAAAAGGTAATGGGATGCACAGTGCACGATTTTGTGCTGTGGGTTCTGCTAAAGATAAGGCTTTTTAAAAAATGTACAACAAATAATCCTGAAAAGTACATTGTGAAAGCCCTAATCTCTTTAGCTGACATAATATGAAACTCTGTGTACTTTGCCATTTACTTCATCTGTGAAGTTTTGAATAGAAGAAATGAAAATGAGACTCCAAATCAAAGCTGTGTAACAGTGTCTGCCTCTCTGGAGCATCAGCTGAAACCTCTCGGAGACTTTCTACAGTCACTTCCAGGCCGTGGAAGGTAAAAGCAGGTGTTACACATATGACTGCAAGTCTTTATTGATATGGGCACAGAAGGAAAAATGCAGTGATGATGCCAATAATGATGCCAAGTTCCTTGGCATAGGAAATAATATTTAAATGCTGGAGGCAAAAGATAATGTTTTAGTAGTTGTAATATAAACTAGTAAATCAGCCGCAATTCCCAAAGTGCTTTTTAACCAGTAGTAGCTCAAGTAATAAGGACATTACATGTCTCATAGACAGCATTTCTCATTCCATAGGATCCTGATTACCAGTGGGACACATGGCACTTGACACTGATAACAAAGTTAAACTGTAAGCTCCTCAGAGTAAGATAAGTTTTTGTTCTGTACCTTTTCCCTGTTTCTGACCTTTGTGGACACCCAGAATAGAAGTGGAAAAAAAAATAAAAAAAAAAAAATAAAGCCATTCCTCTCATCGCCATTTTGGAGCATAGTCCTCTGTCTGGATTTTCTCAGTAAAGTTTTCCATGGCAGGTTATTTTGAAGTGTCCATTTTACCTCAGTGTCTTACAGCCTGGAGTACTTAGGATGATGCAAACCAGCAGAAGCTGGAAGAGAATATCAAGAATATCCCTTCAACAAGCTTCTGGTCCAGTACAGCATGGAAGACAGTCCAGTAGATCGTCTTGTCAGGTACATTTAGGCAGGCAGCCTTTGGAGGAGAAGATTGCTCACCAGAGAGTCCATTACCACTTGAACATGGACTGCAACCAAAAAGCCATTACAGATGTTACAATACATGTCCCTGAGTGAAGGTGTTCCTCCTGCTCACCTGGGGCTTCAGGGAAAGGGCTCGCGAGGAGAAGGTATGGATTCATTGCTGATCTGTTTTGTGACATGAGTATAAGTAGAATTGGTAGTGGTAATAAATGAGCAGCAATAGGATGTAGGCCCCGTCTAAACTGTCAGAGCCAACTTTCTGTTTGTGCTGCCTGCGGTGAGTAGGATGCTACGCATGCTACATGGGCCAGTGCAAATGGGAAAGGCTCTTTCAGATAAGTACATGTCTGCAGCAGAAATATTTTAACTATTTACGTCTAGAGATTTTGTGGCTTTTACTTACCACTATATGAATTTTATGAACCTGTGGATTCCATACTATTGAGCAGGAAGCTCCTTTAAGGTCTCCTACCTCCATATACTGTTTGCTAGTTTTATTCAAAATGATGCTACTGCTCAAGTAATAAAAGTATCTTTGCTACATTTTCCTCTCTCATGCTTGTAGTATATTCAGTATAGCTACGAGAATGCTCCATGCCTTGCAAAAGCACATTTAAATCCAGATTGCAGAGTTCATATTAGTACTAATAGATTGTGAGCTCTAAAGAATCATGTCAGTGGAATGGGAATGGTTGAACATCCCTTGCTCAGAGTTTTGTTAAGGATTGTGGGGGTGATGAGTGCATTTTATATATAAAAGGCGTGGAAAATATTAAAACAATAAGAAACTTCACTTTTTTTTACCCCACTCTGATCTTGTTAGTCTGAGTCAAGAAAGCTACCCCAGCCAATGTGATACAGAATCTCTGTGAAATATGAAGCATAGCTTTCCATAGTGATATTTCTACAGTAACTTCGGTGTGTAGCTTTCCTCTAGAAACTTAAAATTTGCAGCAGTAAGATTTCAAGCTTTTAAAGAGTTGTTAACAATTGTAATGGATTGCACACTGAGAGAAAAAAAAAATCAGAGAAGACATCAAAAGGAAGATTCATTCCAGGCACCATTTCTTGTATTTGTTGCTATAGTTATATGGAGTGACAGCCCAATGAATCATTGGGTGGTCTTTTGGTCTGACAATTTGGGAATTGTCCAAGCAATTAACAGGCAGTCAGCCATTTGCAGCGGCCAGTGATTAAATTACAGAGGTTCTTCAGTGGTTTCCATAAAGAGATCTCTGAGAAGAGTTAGGTGGATTCGCCATTTATCATGTGTAGGGCTGGAGATGATAACACATGTCGTATGTTTGTTTATTCAGCTAAATATTTAAGAGTATTACATCATTTGAGAAGAGCTGGTATCTGAGAGACATTTCATATTTTTGGTTTGTGCTGTGCTAAGCCTCTGTATGAGGATAATTTATGATACTGTCAGGGAAAATTTATGATACTTTAGCTTTAAATTTCCCTTTGTAGGGGATATGGGAAAGTCTGTTCTTCATGTCTCGATTCACGTCTCTGCCCAGCTCCATGAGCACTTCACTAGTTTCCTTCTAGATTTTCCACTTAAAATTGCAAAGTCTTTTAAGGAGATATTATAGCTCTTGACTTACTGCATTGTCCAAGAAACAGGTAGCAACCTATGCTACTCCCATTCACTACATTGTTTAAACCTATAGAGGCTCCTTCTGTGCATCTGATATATGGCTATTTCTTCCCTCGCTTGTGTCTGTGATGAACCTATTAGGCTCTTTCATAGAGTTTTGAGGTTTTTTCTTCTTCCCAAGGAAAGGAGCGCTTAAGCTTCCTTTGGGCACTCTTGAGGGACATAGGATTATAAAATGGCTCTTAGCAAGTTTTGTTTTTCTAAATGAAATGAATCATTTGACAGAATGAATCCCTGGAGAAGACTTAGTTTCTTGCGTAGTGTTCAGTCCTGAACAACATCGTCTGCTGGCTTTGACACAGCCAAAGCTGTTCCTGGTCAGCGGCACTCGGTGGGTTAACACAGGCAGCTCCTGCCTCTGGAGCCCGGAGCAGCTAATGAGGCAGTGATGGGAAGTGCTGGTTAATGAGGAGCCCCAACTGGAGGGCAGAAATCAGTGAGGAGAGAGACCTGGGAAGCTGAGGAGGAAGAGGGAATGTGAGGGTCTTGCATTCAGGTATTAGTCGATTGAGAGGATTGCCTGGCCTGGATTGTTTCCAGCCTTATAAGGACCCTTTGATTTGTTAGATTATAGCTGTGAGCAATAAGAGATACAAGGGAGAACAAAGCAGCCTGAAATTACTAATCCACCTGGCAAAATGCTCCGCCTTTTACACTCTTATTATGCCTTGCTCAGATCTCTCTTATGTTGAATAAAGTGGAGGAAAAAAAAAAACTCCAAAATAAAAACAAAACCCATACGGTGCTAGGATAAACAGTGAAATCTCTCTTTAACAAAATTTATACCTACTGCTTATCCCTACTGCATTAGAATAAACATCTGTCATCATTGAAAATAATTATAAAATGAATGAGTAGAATTTAAAACTAATATAGAGAGATAATACAGTTAAACAAATGGTCCTAGTACAGGCAGCTGTCTTATTATGCTATTTTGAATACCATCATCAAAGCAACTTACCTTTTCACTGATTCTGCTCAGTAAGCATGGGCTGTAAAGGATGCATCCATGTAAATAACTCTGACAATTGCACCTTGACCGTGTAATGTGAAAAGTAGCTATTTCTCCATAATGGTATTGTCAAAAAATTCCTCCTGCTTATCAGTATGCGACCTCGTGTTGCAGGCAAGCAGAATGCAGTACAATCTACACCGTCTGCAGCCTTCAAGATGCTATTCTTACTGCTATTATCAGCAATGACTATTATCTCTAAATGTTCAACAGTAAATCCAGAGGAATAAGTGGAAACATTTCTTCTAAGTGGTGTATAACAATACCTGACATTTATATAGTACCTTTCATCTGTAAGAATCCCAAAGTGCTTTACAAAGTCTGCTGGGATCACTTCACCCACCACTGAAATGTAGCTATCTCTGTGGGGAAATTCAGATTCTATTCCGCACCAACAATATTACACAACTGTTTTTAAAAGGAGTGACAACTAAGTGAAATGCATTGAGCTGTTCTCATGAAAACTGTTACAGGAGCCTCAGTGACAACTGCTGGTTAAAGCTTTGGTTTGGCATCTAGACCAAAAACCGTCACCCACTCAATCTTCATCTGCCCTCACAGACTTCTCTCACTTCTCTGCCAACATGTGCACACACTCATTCTCTTTCCCATCTTCTCAAAATATTGTTTCTGTAATGAGAAGGGCAACTGCAAATATATTGAGGCTTCTTTGGGCTTTCGATGCTCAGATTTGGCTTTGCTTTTCTTACCTATTGCCTAAAATGCCACTTGAATGAAGTGCTACTAGTGCAATCTCAGCAGTAAGCCTGAAAGCTTACTTATTACCCTTTGAAGTGAATCATAGCAAAATTAGAACTTTTTATAATTAGGTATTTATGGTGAAAAGACATAATAGGTGTTAAAAATAACATTAGCGCTTGCTTAATCTCATCTATAGCCTTGGCTGTTCTTTGGCAACATGTGAGTTGGTAAGTTTGTTTTATCTTTTATGCCTGGAGAACATTGGACATAACATTACCATTGGGCTACAGAGTGGGGTAAAAATAGATTGCTGAGAGTTTCATTTTTGGTGAGATTGTGTTGTTGAAGACAGTTTTAGTGACATGAGGATGGAGGATACTGAAGTTTAATATTGTGTTTGGCGTGGCAGGGGCTCTCTGCAGCCCTTGTTGTCACTAAAGCTATGTATGGAATTAATCAATGATTAATAGGACAGGTAGCTCTGCACAAGCATTTAAATGGAGGACTTTTCACATATTTCTAACAATAAGGCTGGTTTTGATTATTCCAGAGCTGACCCTCAGCCTGATCCTTAGAGCCTTTTAAAAATGATGAAAGAACAACAAAAACAGAGTTAAAGACACGAAGGATGCAGAGTAAAGTTGACACCCAGTGAGCTCAGCAGGACCATTTTGCAGTATCAATTACTATATGTTCTCTATTGAGCCCTATTTTAAAAGGGAGCATGAGGACTCTACGGTTGCATTATAAAATGCCGACTATATGGAAGTAACAACTCTTAACTCCCCTCACTGCACATACATATTTCCTACCAACCTTCATGTGTATTAGCCCGTGTCCATTCATCATCAGTCATATTGCGTCATCAGAGTTTTCTATTTTTCTGTGTACATGTACTTTCAGCACTCTTAGAGATATATTAAAAACAAATGTGCCTGATTTTGGTCCTGACAATCAGACTAGAATAATACCTTTCATAGATATAGCTCAATATTTAAAGTGTTAACAGGTTATTAGGCAGGTCTTTGCAAAAGTGGCAACAAAAAGAATGAGTCTTGACCATTCAAAAATATCATATTTGAGGCAGGAATTAATAATTCTGCTTTTTATATTTAGTTATCCTCTGACCATCACAACTTCAGTAAAAGTCAAATTCTCTTCACATTTTCAGGGTATTTTTCCCTTCGTTGACAGACAGTCGCTAATCACACATGTAATACCCTGAGTAAATTCCAGGCCATGTGGGGATAGAATAGCTGCCTGCATATTTTAGCCCCTTCTATCTCCTCCATCCTTACTTTTCCTACTTTGTATGTGAACCTGGTTTGCATTTGTGAATGAATGCTGGGGAGGGTATTGGTTGTGATGAGAAGGGGACTCTTGCAGCTGTTAAGTCTTTGAACATAGATAGATGGTGAAGTTTAATAGAGGCTTTCAAATTCTCACATACAAAGGCAACGTTAACTGCTATCTCCACCTCCTTTGAAGCACTCTGCAAAGAGTAAGTGCACATGATAAAATGCTCCTTATACCACTCCTGGAGAGAATATTTTGCAATTGGCCTGGCCAGCAGGGCAGCGTGACGTGCCGTCCTCGGGGCCTGCACTGGGCTTTGCTGTTTGAGCTTACAGAGGCCAAAATCTCTGCTCTCGTGAGCACCAGGGGCTGTCGAGCCTTCCGACAGTCTTAGCAAGAATGTGAGAGCTCCAAAGTGATTCTTTTAATCTCCTAAAGGACAAGGCTGAGAAGGGTTGCTCACTCCTGGGGCCAGATTCAGAGTTTTAAAGATTTGGCATATGGATTTTTTTTATCTGAGTGGCCTGAACAAGAAGCGAATTCCATAGTGGCTGCTGCAAGGGCTATTTGACTTGGCTGGGAGAAGAATGCTAGTTCAACACTAAACCAGCAGGCATCATTCATCACGCTGTCAGTCACGTTCAGATATCAAGATTCCTTCAGCAAACTTTATATTGTAGGCTGTTCAGGGGTTATTAAATTAGCGTTTCCCACAAATTTCCAGTAGTGACAGGACATTTTGTGATTCTAGCAGGATTTATATTAACTCACAGTGATCTTTACAAGGTTGCCAAAAGATATAAGGAAACTAATGATTAACTAGACTTTTTCTAGTAATTTAGAAATATCGATAGGTACTAGTTCAAGTTGCAGTTAGCAGTAAAGAGCAATATTTTGAATGCTTGACTCTTCCTTTCAACAGAAATTAAGAAGGAAGTCTCCCACACTTGGCACAAGTTTTCCTCATTTCACAATTTTTACTGTGCAAAATATTGTTTTTATCCTTCTGTCAAAATTGCTTTGCTATAAGAATGTATACTTATAAAAGCTAAATAATTAATCACCATAGGCACCATTCGTTTCTGCAGTCACTAAGAGTGTAAGCTGAATATATTTGTTTGTCTGAAGAAATCATCTTTCAGTCTCTGCTATTTACTAGAAGCTAGTAGGGAAAAAAACAGTAAAAGCTACGACAGTGGTCTTTCAACTGCTGGCGTTTGTACAGTAGGTAGAAATTTATTCCTTTTTTTCCTTTGATTTGTTGCTACTTTACATTATCACAGCATGAATGCTATGATTTGATTCACAGTACTACAAAGGAGGTGCTGAAATCTTCAGATTCCATGAAAGACAAAGACGTCAGCTATAAAGTGAGTCCTGAGTTTAAAGCAGATGCAGTATTTTGCTCAGAGTTTACTGTAAGTAAAAATACTTATATTAACTATCACCAGTATTAATAAGATCTGCTTTTAATCTAATAGAATGTGAACTGATTTAAGAGGGAGTTAATATGATCTGTTGATATAGATGAAGGTATCTTAAAATACAGATTTATTTTAGCATATTAAGAAAAGTGTAGAAATGCATATATTTTGTTCAAAGACAATCCTGTGTATAGTTCAGGAAAATGTATGTATTTGATGACAGAGTGGCAGTACCATATGCTCCTGTTCCCAGAGACGCCTGTTTACTTAAGGTCAAAGCAAGGTTCAGTTTTGAAGAAAACTTGACAAGGAAAATTTCTTACTTACCTTTAGTAGCAGATGAAGCATGATAATAATAATAATGATGATGATGGGTGGTTGCATTCCAGTCTTTCACTCACTTGAAACATCAGAGAGCAATTTATGTGCATTTGTTCTTTGCTTTCACCTCTAGGCTGGGATTTCCAAAGAAGGCCAAGGAATAGGGCAATCAGCTCTCAGGAAAACGTACTTAGATGCATGGAACTGTGCATATTCATCCCCAGCAATGTGCTGTTCTGAGGCCGTTTGTTCAGGAGAGGGAAGTATCGCCTCTCTGCTTCTTCTAGTCCTATACAACAAGCCCCTGATGCATGCATGTTCCAGCCCCTTTCTGGAACTATACATGGATCTCCCCTATCTCCTTACCCAGAAAGTCTCACCCAAAGTCTGTAGAGCATTTAGTGCTTTCCTTCCATCCTACTCTTTAACCAGGACCTCAACCTTCATCCTTTCCTGCCATTTATTACCCCTGGAAGCCCTTGGGAGATGAGCGGGTCCTTTCCCCTGTGCTTGTCTGCAGCAAAGCAAAGCATTGCAGGCAGAGCAGAGCTGCTCTCCTGAAACCTGGTCATTGGCAGGAGAAGGATTCTTCTCCAGTATCTTCGTCCAATCTATATGTGCTGCTGGAAGCAATCACTTTCCTTTTCTCACACACTCTTCTCTCTGTCCAACTAGTCCTGAATTATAAATAGAAGTGGTTCAGCTTATTCTGAATTTTTAAGATAACTAGCAAAAAAAAAAAAAAAAAAGGATGTACTTTCCTGTTCTTTATGTACATTTATGTACTGTACTGTAGCTCTAGAGAATGTGTTCATGGATCTTAAGGGTTAGAAGAAAATCTGCTTGAGGCATTCTTTTATGTAGAGCACCATAAGCAAGATCACATAGTAGTCCAAAACACAACACAGATTGTTAGATCTGACATTTCTGCATTTTTGTTAGAATAGTCCCATAATCTCCTGTAGAAGACAATTTCGAGTCATAGTTTTTATCCTGAATGTTGTTTTTACCATGTTTTTGTTAGAAAAACAACCATTGACAGTGTTTCATCATCTACTTCTGTGAAAGAACAGATTGTCCAAGCTTCCTAACTTACTAGGACACTTTTGGGCAACAAGGTGGTTCTCTTATACTTTTCAGTAAGTGTTTTTGTTGTTTCCCACATCGCATGCTAGTTGTTATCGTGCTTTTAAGGACATTTTTGCATAGAAACTCATGTGCCAGCTAGTTTTGAGCTATAAGTCAGTTTTTCCATGACGCCTTTTGAAAGACAGAGGTATCAGCTGAACAAGCCAGAGCAGTTTCCTGTAATCATCTATACCATCATCTGTGCAGGATCATGGCAGCAACTGATCAATAGAGGAGTATTTAAATATGTTAGAGCCTGAATCTGATATTCTACATGTTTAACTGTATAAACAGATCAATGGGACAGGATTGATCTCCATTGATATTTGGCAGTTTTCAAATACAATTAAACCACATTTGGAGTACTGAAAGCACTTGAAATAAACAACTAGGTACTATTTATAATTTAAAGAGCCACTCAAAAAATTTAATAGATCAAGCGTTTGTTTCAACAATGCCTGTGTCAAGGGAAAAGTTTAAATCCATATTCTGTATATAAATAGCAAACTAAAATTAATGGCAAACTGAAATTCAGTGTGTTCTTTATCACATATTACTATATACAAATATTTCAATATGATGATATATTTAAATTGTCATTAGTTAATATGTATGAATGGCTGTGCCTGAGAGGAACTGGGATGGAATTGTTTGTACAGTAGCAGCAAATTCATCAGTACAAATGGTGCCATTAATAATTGGCTCAAAGTGAGTAAGCTGCCAGCTTATACATGGGATGCTGTTGATAAAATGGCAGCCTCATTTTTCTCATATCCTGTAAAACAGTGTAACGAAAGTTACCCAACTTCCTTCATTTTTGCCAAGACCTGCTGGCTGCTTCCTCACTGCATGTGATAGAGCCCAGGACTTCCCTGTAGACCAGAGCACTTTCAGGACCTGGCACCTGACATCTGTATTGTCCATTCTGAGGCATCACCTTGACTTTAGGCTGTCATCAAAACATAATTGCTCTGCTAGAAACATGCTAGAAATGTCCTTGGATGGTGTCATTGTCACCACACAGGCAGGTGGAATACCTAAAGGCTGCTCAGGCTATTTTAGTGGACCAGCCAGGTAAGCAGATCCTGGCTGGAACAAAAGGAACAAGTGCCAACACTTGCAAGGGATTCAGGAGGTTTGTCTTCAAAAGGGTCCATTGCTAAAAGCATCTTACACTTGGGAAGGAAGGATGTATTTATAAGATTGTGCTGTGCTATACACTGAGAGCACCTTGCTGTACACCCTGATTTCTGGAAAGGCTTGATTCATTGAAAGGATAGGGAATGTCAGCTCAGTAGTACCCTTTCCAGCCAACTTCAGCGTGAGCACAAGGAGATGGATTTTGCACTTTATGCTGACAACCTTCTGAAATGTAGCTACGGAGCACTGATATGTTTTCCTTCCCAGACACTCAGAAAACCAGCTCCTGTGATAGTGCTAAGGTCCGTATCCTGAAATGGTGGGAAAGTACTGCTCTGTGTGCTATTTTCTTAATCCAATGCCAGTGAATATATAGAGTTTCCCTGTTCATACTTATTAGAGTTGGGACACTGCAATCCTTTATTTTTCAAACTTTATCCAGTCCCTAACAGCTGATGGTGTGGAATTGCTGCCCTGAACAAGCATGCGTGTGGCTGTACCCTTCCCCTGGAAGTATTTGAGTATCATTCTCAATGAACCTGCTTTCCCTGTTTGCAGAACCAGGAATAGTTTTACCTGGGATGCTATTCCAGGGTAAGATTAAGATGATATATTCAGTATTAATCTCAGCACTGCTGCAGTGACCGTGGCCTTGCCCCCTACCAATCTGTGTTGCAGTAACACGGTAACAAAATGACAAGTGTACAACAGAAATACTTCGCTAGCTTAACTGAGGAGACGTGGTAATGACTTATAGTGCACCCTGAATAATATTTCTCTTCCATGCTTTATCTAGACCAAGGAAGGCTTATGCTTCTGGATGCAGGAAGAGCTGCTTGTTCTCCTCAGCGGACATCCCATTAAAAAGAAAATAAAACATATCAGGATTATTCCCCTATAGCTTCCATAAAGCCTTCTGCCATGGACACTTTGTTGTTATCTTTGTTTTTCCCTTTGCCAGCTTTTGGCACTCAGGGTTAATCCGTTCTTTGGGAGAGAATTTGAGTTGCTCCTATTCCCAGAATGTATGATCAAGAACTAAAAATAGAGGCTACCTAAAACAACATCAGAGGACTGCATAACAAATGAGAAGCTAAAATTGTTGAAGAAATCTTCCTCAGGTGATGGCGGTACAAAACACTAAGAGAAAAATACAAAACATTGTCATGAGCAATTCTGAGGTAACTGACCTGAAGAAAAAGTTATTTTCTATCCTCACATGATCAGTTTAAGCCCTGGAAATTTTTGCTTTCTGACAAAAAATGTGAGGGATTATCTGAGTTTCATTTATATTTTATAGAAGTAATATTCCACATTTACTTGTGATTTTCACAAGGTAAAGAATAGAAATAACAATAATCAGTGGAAAATAACAGTTGGCTGCTGTTTCACCTGGATTTTTCTGTAATGACTGTCAAACAGCAGGCTTTAGGATCTACAGGAAATGCAAACCCTCTAACAGCTTTCAGGCAAACCCTTGTTTTCAGTTGATCATTACTAGTTCTGACCTTTTAAATCCTCTGCTGCTAAGGGAGAATCTAGACTTCACAGAAAAGCTGTTCTGAATTCAATTCATAGACAATGGAGAACTTAACTATATTTACTGGTATTTAACATATGGAGCATATTTGCCTGGAAGGTAGATCTCCTGCATTTAAGATCAAATCAATTTGAATTTAAGGTCATGTTTGCAGAAGTCAGTGTTCCAGAAAATCAAAGGAGTTTAATTCTACTATTTTCTCCACCAGTCACCTTATATAATTTCAAATAACACAATTCTGTAAGCCTTCCTCCCCAGAGTCCTCACAAAAATATGGGAAGCATTGGGAAGCGGTGGCGTTTCTCAAATCTTGTTCACTTGAGCAGATCTGCAAGTGTTCAGGCCCCAAACAAACCCAAACCACATTGTGCAAACTTGATAGTTTTTACTCCTAATGTTGTCAGAGACTACCCACACAAGTACCTTCCCTGCTTAAAGTGAGGCCCTCAGGATCAGACCAGACCTCTTTTCTTAACATCAGATATATCCAATTTGGAACACCTAAGTCATGTGCTTCCAGCACTAAATAGAGAAAATAGGTTTGTGTGATTTCAAGGTGAAAGTGTGTGCATCTTCATTCATAAGCAAGTGCTGCTACTTCACAGGAGAGGAGATTTGCAAGAATCAATGATCGGCAATATCTTTTTGCTTAAGGTGTAATTGCCATCTAACAGCACTTAGGGACATTGCTGTTGCAGAGATCTGGGAAGCACAAGTCCAAAATACAACTTTCTGGTTGGGAGATTTCTAATATTGGAACAATGTCTTTGCACTCTGCTAACCCGGAGCCTTTTCCTCTCAGAGCCTGAACAGGAGAGAATAGAAGCTGATGTTGGTTTCCACTCCCACTCTCCTTAAGTAGGTGAGATACAACAGATTTGAAAGTGGCATTTATGTTTTAATAATAAAAGTATTTATTGTTCTTCATTTTTAAATGAAACTATTGATTACTTAGTCTTTGTATATCATGAATATATATAGTCAAAATGGAAAGCGAAAAAGAAAGTGCAGCATTAATTGCTCTCCTATGGCCCCAAAGAAGGACTTCTTTTAACGTGTTGGAAAATTAGAACATATAAATATACAGAAAAGTGGGAGGAATTCACACATTTAATTTAAGACATTCTTCATGCTGCAACCAGGATAGCCAATTGAAATGTGTCTGGCAGCATTTTGTTTTGATGGGAGGTTGTCAGCTACTTGAGCAAATGATTTTGAAGGATGAAAATAGAACAGGATGAAACAGCATTATTAACATTATTAACAGATTCAGAGGAAAGCAGCCATAGCATTTAGCTAAATCACTGTTTAGATCTTAGGCAAACTTCAAATTCCTTTTTATATTTCCCTTTTTTTTTGTTTAGGGTTTTTTTTTTTTTTAAATAAATAACTGACGAAACGTATTTTGGTTAAATATCTGGTAGAAGATTTTTGAAAATCAATGATGTCTTCAAACAGTAACAGAAGAAAATACATCAAGAAATAAGAGAAAATAAGGATTCCACTTTTACTAGCAATATTCATCCTAACTTAGTATGCCTAAGAAACCTTCTCATATGCTGCTGAGTTTCCAAACTGCCCCTAATGCACCTCTGGCTGCCAAGACTTCAACCTGTGTCTCCATGGAGTCTGCAGGCCAATTCACCCCGATATGAATGAGGATAATTCCACTGAAGTCAGTGGAGTTACTTTCTCTTATGCCAAGACTTAAATTGATCCTTGCTGTTCAGATCATGAAGATATCCCCTCTGGCTTAGCAGTTCTCCAGTTGAAGGATTACTTTCTGCCTGTGAGTCTCAACAGTCTTTGTATCCTGGTGGCTGGAGAAGTAGTAAGTGTGTGTGAGGGTCTCACAAACTGCTTTACAGGTAAAGGGAGGAAGCCTGCTGCACACAGGAAGCATCTGTGGCCCTTCAAATGGAAAAAGAGGAGGCCTGAGTTAATGAAAGGTTAGTGCATTTCTATAACTAGGACATCAAAAGCAAGAGTTTGGACCTTTTCAGATGAGAGGGACCACTATGGCTTGTTTCCCTACAGCAGTCATTCAGCTCTGAATCAGCAGAGCTTGGAAGGTTCTGACCTGATAGAGGTTGACCTGAGGGGGAAAAGAAGGATGTAATTGTGCCAATTAATCTGGAAAGGCATCTGGGAGAACACTGGCCTTAAAGAACGTCTGATTCTGATCTTCGTTATGCTGGAGTAAATCTCGAGCAGTGCCCCTGAAATCCAAAGGTCGTCTTGTACTTGCTGGTTATTGCCAGGATCAGAATCTGGCCTCATCCTGTTTAATCATCCCCCCCCAGCCTTAGCAATTCTACTTCCTAAGAGGAACATCAATACCAATAATTAGGTAAAAAATAGGCAATATTTTCAGTGTTCAGTGCCAGGATCAGTACAGATGTGTATGTGTACAGATGCGAGGATGTGTACAGATGTGATTAGTAGGTTTGTTCCAATATCAGTTGTATTTTACAGAGGAGTTACAACAGTCATCAGAGAGTGAAGTGACATAAACTCCGAAGCCACGTGGAGACCGTGGGCTGTCCGTCATTGTGGTGTGTTGTGCATTAAGATATTGGTTGCTGTGGGAAAGAGCAAAATGCAAAACTGAAGTACGTTTCCTTCCTCCCTGCGCGGTGTCGGTGTTTGCGGGATGGGGCACAGGACCAGCCTGTTGTCCCCCACTGTGGCAAGGAACACAAACAGACACCTCTCATCCTTGCACACCCACTTTCTGTTGCAGGTTTCAGTGGATGAAATGGCACACCAACAGCAAACCCTTATCTAACGCATAGTTTAAATAATCCTTGACTAATTAGTGAACTGGTAATTTTAGGAAGTAATAAGTGGATTGGAATATGTGGAGCCCCACTGAAACAAAATATTGATTTGATGCTCTGCAATTTGTTAGAGAGCCTAAGGAGCAGTTCTCTTTGCCTATTTACCTCTTGCCACAGCTATTTAATATTGACCAGAAACAGATCTGCTGCTAAAACACGTGCTAAATCCTGGATACATGTTGTGATAGGAGGGAACGTTGAGACCCATCAGTGCCACAATCTGCTAGGCCATTTAGATGCGTGTTCTCCTTGCTTGCCAGGTTAGGAAACTGACAGTGTATCTCGAGCAGCTTCTTGGAATAGTTTCTGCCTAAGAATAATTTTTCAAATGTAAATCAGAACAGTGTGTCTTAGCCCCAGGCTGTTTCTCAATCTGTGGCAGTAATGATGGCCTTGCTGAGGAAAGGTTTTGCCCTGCTCTTATACCTTATTGATGGAAATGTTAGAAATCTTTTTCAACTTGCATAGCAATACTTTAAAAAAGAGAAGGGAAGAGAAGGGGAAGAGGAGAGGTGGAATTGGTTGCTACCACATTTTGAACAAGAGAAGTTTCTTTTTTAAATTATTTTGAAATAATGGCAAGCTTTTGAATCGAGGTGATGCTGTTAGTGTAAAGGAAAGGTTTGGCAATCTTAGACCCTTGGCTGCCTTTAGCAGAGTCACTTGTATGGATTCACTTGCTTGATATGCTTGGGTCTATCGTAAACTCAGTGCAGTGAGGATTAGTGCTAGCTGATCAAATTGAAACCTACTGAAATGGTATAAGTCTTTTAGATGCTGCTGCCATTGGTTCTCTGCATTGCTAGACACAATGAAACGTTAGGTCTGGATTTTCTAACCCACTTCTTTTCCTAGGGAAAAAAATGCAGTTGGGAGACTTAAAATCTGATCCTGTAAACTCTGTTTCACAGGAACAATCTCACTGCTGATTAAGGACTAATCATTGAAGGATTTGGAGGATTTGGCCCTTTGATTTCTCTTCATGTTAAGGCCTTCTTTTATCGGGATCATCCTGTTGATTATCCTTTTCCATCTTTTGCATAGAGCTTTAGGAATTATTAGAAGGAAGTAAGATTTTCAGACTTTAACTTAATCAGTAACATGTGTACTTTGAACATTTACAGTTTTACATGACAAAGAATGCATCATCCAAAAGCAAATATCTCCAAGATATTTGGAGACTTGTTTCTAACAGGTTGGGTGTTATCACAGTTCTGTGGTTGTTCTTTGTTCTGACTCACAGACACTGTGAATGTTTGATAAATGTTGCCTTTTTAATTCTTGATAACATTATGAAAATGTTAAGAAATGTTACAGCAGATAACCTTTCTACACCAAACAGCCACATTAACCATGTGAAGTTAATAACTGACTACAGGACATTTACTTAATATAACTTTTAAAAAAAAAGTGCTCACACTGCTCAAACTTTCCCTTCATTTTTATCTCCTTTTCTCCAAGGCCACAGATAAGATTTTCCTCTTACTCACCTGCAGGTCAGCTTTGCATGACACCAGGTCTGCTTACAACCAAAACCAAATATTTATGGCTGTGTGGGTATGAAACACCATAATGATAAATGCATGATAATACACTAGAATGAAAGATTTCAAGACAACAGTGTTTGCTGTCTGAGCTGGACATTTACTTAGTCTGTATAGCCAGGAGCAGGTACTCTGATATAAATCAGATGAAGTGTTTTTGAATGAATAAGTCTGTACTCTGAAGCATGGCTTCAGAGATCAGGACATATGGGTACACAGGTGTCTTTTTGCAATGAAAGCAGCTAATGCTTTCTGTGCATGTCTAAAAACACTTTATTTCAAGGTTGTGCTTCTGAGAGGATATAACTCTACAGGTTTCTTTTAAAGGAATGAAGTACTAAATAATGGATTAAAGGCTAAAAAAGGATTTGAAAGGTCCTCACCATATTCTTAGTACATCTCAGTTACACTTTTTAATTCTTTATAAAGAAAATTCCAGACCGTATTTAAATTTCAAGCTTATCATGGTATTGCATATTCTTGGGATGATCACATAAGCTTGGAAAACATAATGCTTAACCTTCATCAGTTATTACACAGCAACTTGTTTTGACAAAAATGCCCGCAATTTGCATTTCGTTTGCTTTTTGCTGTTTTGTTTATAGATATTCTTGTATCTGTTCTTAAATTCTCTCTGCTTAGCTGTGATCTAATAAAGCAGAGGTTTGATATAAAGTGTGTTAATGACTGCTTAAGTCTTATCCTTAAATACTTTATCAGACTGAGAATGTACTGGACCTCCATGAAATTCACAGGAAATCCTGCAAGAAGGTAACCTTAGACTTTGCTTTATGAACTTTTAATAATGATTGTGATCATAACAGTATTTAAATGTTTTTGCTAGATGAGAGCCTGATTAGAAAGTTTCTTGCTCTGTTTTTTCATTAATAAGAACACAAATTGGGTCTTTGCTCTGACTGCCTCTCCCTAGAGTTCTCGTGGGAATCTGGCAGTCAAAGCAGGAGTTTCACTTGTGCTGAGCGCTCCTGAATGGAGCTTTGTTGCTCTGCATGTGCTTGTAGGCACAGAAAGGAGGCTGGTTTTGAAGTTTGTTTATAAGAAATCATCAGCTTAAATAGAGTAAAATTTTTTTGTACTTTTTGTCTACTGTATTTCTTGTGTTAGTGGAAACCTAGTGCAGCAAGGAAGTGACAGCTCTGTTGCTGAATTTGGTAACACTGGCATTCCCAGCAACACCATGCTGACTTCTTGCTCAAAATTCTCATACTGAAATAGCACAGATGAAAAATGCCACTCGAGACAAGTTATGCCAAATTGTTATTATTTTATTCTGCTGTGTGCAAATGGCTTAATTTATTGAGGAAGCATTTTACTATTTTTTTTTTTTTTTCAGGCATGATTAGTTGACTTCCATTATTATAGGAAGAGATATTGTTGCACAAGTTATAATTACAAGGAGAAAAAAAGGTAAAATCCTAATGAGCTTTTTATTCTGTTTTTCAAGCCAGCATTAGAGTAAGAGTGTCTATAAGTGCTGGTCAATGTCGGCTCCTGTGTTTTCATAAACTATTAATATTGAAAGAAATGGTCTTGCCTTTAGATTTGGCAAAAGTATATATCATATGCTTTATTACAGTGCATTTAAATGCAGTAATTCCAGAGAATTCCATTCTCTGATCCCCTAAAGCATATTGCTACAGAAATACTACTCTTAGGAAAAGGTTATTTCATTTAATAATATAGCATAGAACTTATAATTTATTTGCCAGGAATCACCATCTGTATCACTGTGTCTGTTTGGATTGCATTTATTGTCACTGTACTTTAGATTGTGAGGGAACTATCAGTACAAGTCTAACCTGTTCTATAATCTGATTCCATGGGTATTTGTTGTTGGATCCTGAGTAGTAGGAATATACAACCTACTAGATATATATAAAAAAAAATATTTCCTCATGGAGATGCTATGACAACTGGTTAATTAGAATCATCTTTTGGATTTAGCAATTAGGAATGATAGCAAAGTCCAAGAGCATTAGCAAAAACTATGTGGAAGTGAGAAGTTCAGAATAACCTAATTTTCTTCTTTGTTCCCTCTCTGATTTAGGATTAACCTTATTATACTAATTTCTTAGATTTTTTTTCAGAAGTCCACCCCTATTCTTGCAGTATGATACAAAAAGATACCATCTCATTTAAATTTCTGTAAAATTCAAAGTACTAAAACAGTGGAAGAGTTGGACAAGACTGTAGTTTTTCCTAGAAATCAGGTACTGTCATTTACTACCTGTTACTCCTAGGATTTAGGAGATGGATTAAAGTTAAAATACCTGTCCTCATTTCTAGTGCTGAAGTAGCTTGGGCTAGTCAGCTTAATTGCTTGATTTTTATTTGGCGCTATTTATATTTTAACTTGAAAAGCTACATGATTCCCTTTTGTTTAATAGACTTCTGATTTACATCGTATATGCAGCTATGGCATCACTGGAGAGTTGCTTAATTGTGGTGACGTACTATGTCTGTTGAATTGAACATCAAAAGACCATTTAATCATTTGTAATGTTTTTTCCGTGTCTGGGCCAGCCTTTTGTAACCGTAGAGTTCTGCTAATGCACCCTTCTGCCGGGAAGCTTCCCGAGGTGGGGCACGAACCACGCTAAGTGGCGGGAGGAGGATGAGCCAGAGCCATTAACGTTCCCCCAGCAAGGTCAGATTTGATGTTTCCTTTGTTTGTAGTATCCAAATTAAGAAGATGCATCTGTGCTCTCAGTGTTGCCTCTGCCTAAACATACTCCTGGGTAATCTCAGGCCAGGCGCATCCCCTCACTGTTAGCCACCCATTAACACGCTGGCTGAAGGGCCCTGGGCAGCGACACGCCAGCGTGGCCCTTTTTCCAGGAAGACCGAATTTCTCCTCAGCTGTAGGAACACTTGCTGCTGCGGACACACCAGGTAACCAGCCGTTCTGCTCTCAAAGGCTCTCATCGCTGCACAAGCCTTTGCATTCTTCTTTTTATTGCAAACATTTTTTTGGGGGGGAAAAAAAAAAAGGTATTATCTTGCTCCTTCTTTTTCTTTCCCTGAAGCCAGTATTACCAGACATTTTACTTGTACTTTACTATTATTATCTAGGTGATGGCTGTGACATGTTGATCATATATGGCAGTGAGAAAATTGATTTCCCTCAACAGAAATGCTTCCAATTTTCCCTGGGCCATAATTTTATGTCCACAACAAAATAAAAGGGTCATTTTCCTTAAGATGAGGGAATTGAAATCTTTGATAAAAGCCATAGTAAATGTTGTACTTTTGATTGTGGAAACTGCAGTTTTCACAAACATTTCACATGTCTATTCTGTGTGTATGTGTGTTTCTGGGGAGTAAGTGAGGGCAAGAAAAGGAGAGATGGGAGGTAAAAACCAGCTTTTGGAAAGACTAAGGTTGCTTTATGGAGTTCTGCTAGTCTGTAGACCCTGAAGCTCTCAGGGGAGCTCTCAGGTGGTGCTCAGGAGGATATCAGAACTCTTGGCGCAAGCTTTGTGCACCCAAAATGTTCTTCATACATTGATGATGCTCCACTTTTCAAAAAGCATTTGTAGAAGTGGTAGGCATGGCTTTCTCCAGACTCTGGTGTGCATTATCAATAGGGACAGTGCAATAAGGAGCACAGGATGCCGAGGTGCCACTAACATCTAAAGAGAACAGCAGTTCTAAAGTCTCACCTGTCCTTGCATGTTATGTAAGTACTGCTTGCAACATCCAGAAATGTGCGGGCCACTGGAAGCCCATTCCAACTGGGAGTGGGTGATGGAAAATGAGATGGAAAAAGGGAGCAGACAGCATCAGCTTTTATTCTGAGAGCAGCCAGAAGAGCACATGGGAGCCAGAGATGCTTGGAAATGGTGTAATCCTATTTATGTGTAGCCCCTAGCTGTGTTGAAGGAAACTCCTGAGAGAGCTTCTCCTGCTCTATAAGTACAGACATTTAGGGGTAGCGTAGAGTTGTGACGTAGTTTTCAGTACTGAATAGACCTGGTGCTACCATCAGTTACATCTGAACAATTCTGTTCACTTCAGTGAGCTTGAGCACATGTAACTGAGAAGGGAACCCGGACTGCCTTGTGTGTAATAATTGATAAACATGTCTGGATCCATTTGGGTTCTGGCTATTTAATAAAGCAAACCCAGATCATTTCTACAGGAGACAATTTGTTAGGAGTTTCCAAAAGATATGCAGCTCTTCAGAGTTCCTTGAAGCATGGGAGACTACCTAGCTTCACTCAGCGGATATTGTTTTATTATTTATTTAAGCCAAATATACACATTTTTAACTACGCTCTCAATGCTATTTTAGCACAAATCTATCTGTTGTCTCCCATGTGCCATAAACCAGGGGACCACAGGTCAATTCACAGTCTAAAGACACAAGTAATCAGAAATGTATTGATTTATGATGTATGATTAATACAAAATTGATCATGTATGATTGAGACACTAAATTTACAACCTAAGGGATTTTCTACATTTTCTCACACTAAGCAGTACTCCAGAAGGCAGCCCAAACAGGCTGTGCTCTCAACAGGACCCATTCAACAGAGCAGATCCCAGCCCAACTTCCTAATATTTCAGAAAGATATTTATTTTACTTTATCCTTTCAGCTGCCACTTGAACGCCTTGAGCTAACTTTAGAAGGAGCTTCAGAAGATTAGGTCTTTATATACAAGTATTTGGGATTGGAGACAACAGTCTATAGTTGTCTGTAGTACATAGTACATACAAGTACTTTCATTTCTGGAGTAATTTCATTTCATTTTTCATTTCTCTGTCCTCAGCAACAGTTTAATTTCTGCTTTTATAGACTAAGACAGCAAAGAACAGTTAAAGCAAAACCTAGAATTATTATTATCACTCTAAAAAAAAAGGATTGTTGCCAGGAAAGAAAGATATTTGCATTCCATTCCTGAAGAATGTGAGGAAATCTGGCCAGGCTGACTGTCTTATAGAGGTGGTTTAATGGAGTTCAAAATTTTTCAAGTAGGCAGAAGCAGCAAAAAATCTCAGCAATAGAATTCTGGTGGCAACTTGTGTCAAAATGCTCCACAATTAATCTTCAGAAATCTGATAAAACTGCAGATATTGTCATATTCCACAAGCATGTCTGCTGTATGTTTATTGCTATTCCATATTCAAAAGCTCTAGCTGGAAGGTGTGTGGGGTTTTTGTTTTTATTTTGTAACAAAATGCACATATAAAGCAAATCTGACTTGTAAAAGACTTTCTTCTTTTGAAAAGGATTTTGAACAGCTCACATCCATAACAGATTTGCCTGCACTATCCTCAGATTCATCCCAACAACATTTTATTTTTCTGCCTTATTTTGGTAACAAAAGTGTCTCTCATCCATTATTAATCCTGGTAAGCCAGAGATGCACTGAAGCTATACACATCCCATGGAGAAGCACTTTCGTCTCCATCTACTTTGGTAAAATCTATTTCCAAACATGATATAATTTATTTAGGGAATAATACTGAAAGTCAGAATTGAAATTCTTAATACTGCGTCCCCATAATAATTCTGTGTTACTTCAGAACCTGTCCATATTTTTTAATAGCTTAAAGTTGTGCCCTGCCTTTCCTCTGAGCTGTCTTCAGGGTAGTGTGCAAAAAAGAATCATGCTGAAATTATAATACATGCTATGTGCCCTTGACACACTCTTGACCCCATTTGGGAAACCAAGGGGTTATAAGTACACAGAAAAATTCCCCCTAGAAGACAGTCCACCATTTAAATGTTATTTCTTACCTACAATATCTACGTTGCACAGACACTGTCAAATAATTGGACTGGTGTAAAGAAAGCATAAGCTGTTTGTTCCATATGCCTGAGTATTTTCTGGGACAAGGATTCCCACAAAGCAGCATGTGTTCAAGAGAAGGTGACAGTTCCCTGTACTTCCCAAAATGAGGAATATCTGCTGCTAGAGAGGTGGAACAAGGCTAGAGTCTTTCCAATCTTGCTTATTACTCAATTTTGTCTAATTTGATATACATCAATTGATGTATATCTATCTGTATATCTAATTGATATACAGATATCAATCAATATATCAGATATCAGACAGAAATTTTGTCTAATTTGGATCAGATGCTGGAATACTCAGTATAAATAAATCCAGCAGGTCATAAATAAATTCCCAGAGACACCTTTGTGGTAAGCCACAGCCATATGTTTTAACACTGGAGTAAAGCACTAGTTGCAAGTAATTCTTTAGATGATGAAAGGTAGTGACCAGCGCTCAGGTTGGACTTTTCATTTAATTAAAAAAATATAAACAAATCATTTAGAAGTTTTCTGTGTTTCTTAATTTAAGAATCTGTTTGCTGGGTTACTGAAATGCTGTGTTCTGAGCCAAAAAGAAAACTCAGATTGCACGAAGTTACTGACTCGGAGCCATCTGCCGTAACGCACAGTGAGAGCTTGCTCTGTGGGAAGGGTATAACATGAAACGTGCTATATTTACATCTCAGATTTGTGCTTCCCAGTGAATATTGCTTCGTGTGCAGAGGAAGGACTAGTGTTATCCCTTGCAATCTTCCCTATCTGCTTTAAAAACAGTTCCACCACTGCAGCAAACTCCTTTGTAGTGATTCACTACTGGTCTGTGAACTCATCAGCTAGAAGCATTGATCAGACAACCCACATAGCAAAATACATCTCAGGTTAGGAAGTATGGGCAAATTAAACCCAGATTTTTACATAGAAAAAAAAGGATTTTTTTTTTACTAATGGTTGTCTTCAATTTCAGAAAAAGTATTTACCCGTGCAGACTGAATAAGCACTCAGAGTTTCCGCTTAGTGCAATCAAAAACAGTATGCTGACTAAATTAAAAGCAGAGTTTAGACGCTCTTAAAAGGTTGGTATATATTGTTGTCTTATAAATATCCTTATCTTGTTCCTCATTAAATTAAAAATTTCCCTGGCTTTCAGCCCTGAAGATTTGAACCTTTAAGAAAACAGTGAAGACAAACTACATATGCTGATCTGCAGTTATTCTGAATTCAATCTCTTCACCCAAGAGTAAAACCCGGGCTTCATGAAGATGCTGGAAACCTACTCTGGTGTTATGGTACCCAGACCTGACCTTATCTGCCCCATTCATTCCTGAAAACCCTTCACTTTGACTGATGAAGCTTTTGCAAAGATTGAGAGACTGGATTGAGTACCCTGAGCTACAGATGCTAAATTCTTAATACTTCTGTACCAGTCTAAATTCTTGCACTCTTATTACTTTATGTAGAGCTTTAAAATGACCATCAATCATTCCTATTACCACAGGTTATCAAATCCATGGTTATGAGACAGTCAGTCTGCATATCAACTTGAACTGAGCTGGGGAAAGCTGGAAGAAAGCTAAGGACCTCTATGATAGATTCAATAGTTCACCATGACCTGAGGATTGTTGCCTGACATAAAACAAAGGTTTTGTCTCCCTAAAAGGAACAATTGAAAAATCTTCTGCTGTTTATTAAATGAAAAACTGCAGTTATTAAATGACCAAACTTCTAATACTTACAAACATTAGACGTGTAGGTATGTTGTCTGATTGCACCAAAGGATTTTTATAAAGCCAGATCTCTTCTGGCTGGATAACCCGCTGGAATGGATCCAAAAATTCTGTAAAGCTAAAAAAAAAAAAATTAAAGATTTTTTTCCACATCGAAAAAAACCCCCAACACAACAAAGCACATACACAAATCCATCAGATGTAACTTCTCCAAAGTTAATAATAGACACATCTGCATTAATTATCCTCATACATTGTTACCCTGCACCACTACTTTTTAGTATACAACCTTCATAAATATACACTTAGAAAAAGGATTTTAAAAATTCTATCTCCCACGTTATGAAAAATATTTATAAAATTCACTCTCGAGAACTAATGGTCATTACATTACTTTGTTTCCAAATTTCAAATAATAAATTTTACTCTCTCTACTGATACACTTCAAAAGTACAAGTCTTTTAAATATAAAATATGTGCTAAGAGATGGTATTATAATAAATATCAGATATCTGATTCCAATTGAAAAACATATTTCTGATTTTTCGGATTATTCTACACTCTTTGTCTTTGTAAATTTCTAAGGAGATTTCAAAGCTACCAGTAAGTGATAATTATTATTTCATTGAATGATAACATTTTGTATTCACTCGCTACTAAATCTGATTACATGTCCATTGCTTCCTCTCACTGGTATTCTGAAAGTCTTCCAAGAAAACTGTTACAACACTGTGCTGGGACATAATGTGCGCACACATACACATATAAAGCTGTTGAAACTGCGTAATAGTCATTTCAAAATCACTAATGAAAGAGAAAAAAAATAGATGTAGGAGAAAGCAAAGTTATATTGTGAAAAATACAGAAAAATAAACAATTAAAAGTGATTATAACCAAAAGGGGGGGGAAAAAAACCCCACTCTTACACTCTTTTCTCCCCAGCAAGAGCCCAGTTGCCAATTAAAATTTCATACCAAGACTGTGAGCAATTCTCTTTTTTCTTTTTTTCTTTAATCAATGGGTAACTGGATACGAGTTTTTACTAGCTTGAAGGCAATTCCCTATGTACTCTATTAAAGTCATGAGGACATACTGCCTTCTAAGTGTCTGACACTTAGTGATTTATGTTCCTTTGTCTTATCCAAGAGTACAGTCTATTACTATTCATAAATCAGCACAAAATTGTTTAAAAGGTGTAGTTTAAAAGTAATAGATGTGGTCCTTAAGGAGAAATGTTTCTAGAAATTTGCCATCATCGCTGAAAATACAAGCTCACTGCTGAAAAAGCTTGATTAACACATCCATGGCTGCAGGTGGGCTGCTTAGAAAGCTTTTTTCATATTGGCCCAGGAAAATTTGGCATGAGCTTTTTGTCTTTTTTTCTTTTCATTTTTGTTCTATTTTTTCTTGCATGTTTACATATTTGTCTGGTATTCTTAACATTTAACAGATGAGACTTTAACACACCTGTGTGATAATGAGTTTTTAACATATAAGATGACTTTCATTAACTTCAACTGGTTTTCAAGCAAGGGAAGCAGTAGCCCAAATTGCTTAGGACATCCCAACATTAATGCCTACAAAACCTATCCTAAATAAAAACAATATTTCCTAAGGATGTAAGAACCTTCAACTTATATTACCTTCATTTCCATTTTAGCTGTCGCCAAAAGCAGTGGAAGAGGAGATATAAGTAGTATAGAGAGTAGGAAAATATGCCAGAAAACCCATGATACCACTGCAGAGCATCCATAATCTAGCATCCTTTTAGGAAGGCAGTGACTCCAACTTCCCAAATATTTAAGCAGGCAAAAGAGCCTGTCATTTGATTTCTTCACAATAATTCATAAGCAAGGTTCTATTTCATCTCTTCCCAGGGTTAAGCTCTTCTGAGACATTTTGTAATTTGTTCCCTGAAAAGTCCCACTTTCTGTGCTGCACTTGTGTGAATGCAACAGGTTATTGAGTCTTTTTCATACTGCGAGCTAAATTCTATCCCAGGGTTTCTCATAGAACTGTAATTGCTGTTTTCCATATCCTATAATTATTGAATATGCTTGACATAAACTTCTCAAAATTGCCCAAGTGACTTAGAAGTTCATTGAAGTCCCATTGGGAGTCATATTGAAAACTATTTGTGCATTTTGCTTTTGTTCTTTCATTAGACAAGCTGAGCTTTAGAAACAAGAGTTTAGCTCATTTGTATCTGCAAATTAACTACATTCTCATCAAGAGTTTGAGGCATCAGTTTATAATTTTTTTAACATTTCCTCCTAGTGATGAATATATGTATGGACACAATTTCCAAATGCTTCTCCCGCGGTAATCTTGACAGTTACAAAAAAAATCATGTTACAGAAATACATCCATTTCCAAGAGTCATCTAAGAGCCAAAACTAATCCACTATAATTAACAAAGCAAAAAGTAAAAACATTTTTTTTTCCAACATAATAATAAGGAATCTGGCCAGAAAAAGCATTTGGCATGCTTCCAGTTTGAACATGTCTGCCAAGGTAATTTTTGGAACATAGGTACTTGAAATCTCATATGTACAAACACCTCCAGAGCCAAAACATCCTTTCCCAGAACAGTTCTTGTCAATATGCTCAGCATCTTTAATTGCTTCCAGTGGCACACAAACCTGGATGATGGGGCCCTATGTGATTATGTACCCACCCAAAAGAAACTGTTGAGGATCAGAAGTAGAAGACACACAGAGAGCTGTATTAAGGAAGGGCACACAGTAACTTAAACTAAACAAGAAAAATAAGCAGAAACTAAAAAAAGACATGCCATGCTAGACCATCTTCCCCTCATGGGAATCCTTGTATTGCGTGGAGCTTTTTAATCACGAGAGTATCTGAAGTTTCCATAGAATAGAAGATAGTCTGTACAACAGTCCATGGGATGAAGCTGGTATTCCCAGTCCACTTCCCAAGTGCACATGAATTAGAAGTTGATAATCATAATTCACCATCTTCAGAAGAGGACAGTCACTGCCAGCCTTATGGAGATGTCTACAACTTGCTTTTCTTTATTAAAGGAAAATAAATTTAAGTCTGTTTCACCACAGACTTGCTGGAAAAATAAACCACAACAATATTTCCCTTTGCAAGGGAGTTGAAAGAAGGCACATGTGTTTCCCAGACAAGTTGCCGACTTTCCCTGTCCCAAATCACATTATTAAGCATTGTGGAACAGTGTGGCATCTAAAACATTTTGGAGAAAGGCAGTTGAAGGGAAAAAAAAATCATAAGCAGCACTAAAATGACAAAACTGGTAAATTATAAACTTTTAAAGTGATCATGGTAGAAAATCCCATTCCAAGTAGAGCAGCAAGAATAGAATAGACCGAGTCCAATACCAGTTTTGCTCTGGGAGCACCAGGTACAAGCTACCTGCAATGAAATCAGAAAGTCTTCACCTTAGGAACATCTACTGGTGCTAAAGGACTGTCACTAGCTGACAGCTCTGCTCTCAGAAACCACACACGTGGTATCAGTGAGCAGAGGCCAGAAGGACTTCAGCCCTGGCAATCTTGGAGACCCTGATGTCTACTTTATTAGAAATATCCATAGCCTATTATAGACTTAGAGATGGTTTCCAGCACTGCCACCTTTTATTTGCTTTTTTCCTCTCTGTTTTTATATTGCAATGATTCATTTATTTTCTGGGAATTTATCTTCTTTCTAGCAAATACTGGCTGTACCACATAGCAAGTGGCAAAAAGAAACAAGAGAAAAGGACGTTCAGCACCACGTTGCACAACAAACACCAGATCTGACAGATGGTGAAGAGGAACTAGCAATGGTGACACCGAGTCTTTTACACCATGTACCTGGTGACTGCATTCCCTCTTTGCTAAGCATCACCTGTTGGTGAGACCTGAGCCTAACAGGTTTCATATGGGATTCCTCCTCAGAGTGAGGGACAGCTGCAAGACATCAGGTGTTGATGAACCTCTCAAAGCATCACCAAGGGCTGGCTGGACGAGTTTGTCCCTGACACCCTTTCCTGATTGCAGAATCCTGTGGGGACAAAGTCATCGATACCTCTGCAACGGTGCCTGTGCTATCAGCACTACACTGTGTGCCTCCTTACAGAGATATTCCTCTCTTTAAATATATCCAAAGCCACTGTAATTTTCATATCATAAATCGAGCGGTAAAAGCTTTTATAGTCTATCTGCCATGTTAAATTGTGCAATCAGTTGTCCTGACACCAGAACACATTGCTGTGTGCAGCACCAGCAAGGCCAAAGCTGCCAGGGCTCTCCACTGGTTGCCCTGAATACAAAGCCTAACTTGGGAAGAGTCTCGCTCAGCTAATCTGTGGCATCCAGCTTTTGAAAGATGACCAAGTAGCAGCAGGGTGCAACATCTGTAGAGATAAGAAAATAATATTCTGAAAGAATTTGCTTGAGAGACTTTGCACAAGTGACCTTGGTTAAGCAGAAAAATACTCAGTGTTTGCACTGCCTGCTCGCACTGCACTGAACACTCCTTATTTACATCATCTCTGCTCAGATTTGAGCCCCAGCCCAGAGCTTCTTGCCATCTGCAACATCCTAATAGCTGCAAAAGCATTCGTGTCATTTTACTTGTGCAGATACTTGGAAAATAACTTGAAAACATTTGCTCTTTCTTCCACTGAGGTAGTAACGTTAGGTAGAAAAGTCGTAACTTTTTTGTGCTTCTGCTAGGGACTCTGGCAAAGAGAGACAAAATGTGGAAGGCTCAAATGGTGTGCGATTGGAATGCAAAAATTCACTTTGCAGAACTGAAGCAGTGGTAAGGCAACCATGTCTATGGTTTATCACTCACCTCATAGATGTTAGAGGAGTTTCAATTTCCGAAACACTGCTGTCTACTTCCATTAGTATGATGAGATAGACTTGTGGTAGCCCAGAGGTTAACGCAAGGAAAGAGATCTGTCTCTTATTTAATTTCTATGGTCACTCGGGAAACCCACAGCCCCTCAGCCATCAGAAAGGAGCCGCGTGTTAGAG
Source organism: Rhynchotus rufescens (assembly GCA_032273925.1). Lineage (NCBI taxonomy): Eukaryota > Metazoa > Chordata > Aves > Tinamiformes > Tinamidae > Rhynchotus > Rhynchotus rufescens. The sequence continues at coordinate 68,715 of JAVCKT010014597.1, forward strand.
CCTGAGTGGGTGACCCAGGCCTGACTCTTAACAACAAACTGCAATTTCACCAAGGAAGAAGCTGGCACTAAAAATAACTTCTGTAACAAACTCTGCTGGAAAGAAAGTTTTACAATGGCTAAAGCTGGATATCAAGAGATCTTCTGTCATTTGTACTATTTTCCAACAAAATCATTCCAGGCAAAAGTGCCTATTTCTGGCATTAGAAGTGAGGCACTAATGCTCCAGTTAGCTCATTAACTGCTCTCCTATTTGCATTTGCTGCCAGGTATCCACAGCTGACCAGCATTTGGGCAAGAAAGCAATGGCTTTAACTTTTCCATAGAAATAAAAAGTGAAAAGTTAACATTACAAAATATATTAAAAGTTATATCATAGTGGAAACTAATTGTGCAAGAAACACATAAAATTGGAAGTTAATTTTCTGTGGCCTTCATATGATTTGATGGAAATCTATTATATCGCTCCTGCACAGAAACCAATTTGTTAAGTATTTTTTAACTTGTACTGAGAAGAGACACAGAAGCAGCTGTATCACCAAAAGGAAAGTTTTATCTCCATCAGTTTAACAGCTAAAATGCTGCATTATGTACTTCCGAATCCGATGGCATGTGGCATATACACCTAATATGGAGCTTTATTAGCTTTGACTGTCCCGCAGGACACCAGGTATTTAATATTCACCAGCAACACCATACAGAGATAATTCAGAAGATATTTTATTGTTGCTGAAATGAGAAAATCTGGTGCCTCTCTATTTGCAGAAACTCTCTGTTTAGAAGCAAGTATTTATAAAGACTGAGAGTGTTCTGGCAGAAAATAAATTGTAAGAAAGAAATGCTACGGGACGCTTCCTTCATTTAGTCCTGATCCAATGCCCATTATAGCTCCAGGAACACAAGACAAGAGCATTTTTAGATTGCTGTGTTTTCTGAGAAACCTGAAACGAGGACTTCACCCCACCACCTGAAAATATCATCAGTTCTAATTGCAGTGTATGGATCTTCCCCAATCCCAATTTTGTGGGTACATTTTTATGCAGGTAGGCACCAAAAGACATGGGAATTAAATCCTGGGACTGCTGGGGACACAAAGAGAGACTTCAGAACTCAAACTTGAGTAATGATGCAAAAAAAGCACCATAAATCTAAGCTGGCTTCCACTGAGCTTTTCCCATGTTGTATCCTCCTGTTCCATATTTAATCATCCACACAAGCATTTGAAGACATTCTCCTCACAGCCTGGACCAGGACTTCCTCTGTCCTCAGAAAATACCACAGTGGTGAAAGCTGATGTAGTTAGCAAAATATATCACAAAAAAAGAAAAAAAAAAAAAAAAAAAAAGATGATAAAATATATTAGGAAAGGCCATGGGTAATCTTTACTTGCAGATTAGGATAGATGCTGCCAAGATTAGAACACTTCTCCAGTAGTGGCCATAGACTTGCCTACAGGTAAACTATTCCTGCCCCTGAAAAATAAGTGGTTTTAGTGCTTAGACGTCCAGAAAAAATAAATAATAATAATTTGCAATCGTAATATTCTCATGGATATCTTGATTGAAGAAGCATTGCTAATTTAAAAGCGTATTTAGAAAACTAAGCTTTTTTCTCCAGCAAAGCTTATAAAAGCTTTGATGCATATAAAGCAAGAAAACCTGCAAATTGGCCATGCCAAAGGAAAACCAATGAAAAAATTATAAAGCAAATAAAGTGATTTATGAGAGTAAGGAGGAGAAAGTCCAAAAAGCTCCTTTTTTTTTTTTATTTCATTTATCAACGAGAGAAAATTAGGGATATAGAAGTGTAAGACAAATCAGAGGAACTTTAAATCTTTTTCTATTTTTCTTTAAAGGCAAGCAGAGAACTGGCTCTCAGGGGTATGTTTGGCTTCAGATTAATCAGGATAACGATACAATTTTTGAATATTTTAAATTAGCAACTGCAATGCTACAATTAATTGGCACATATGTGCGCCTCAGTCCTTCCAAACTATAACAAATCATTTTGATTAAGAATGTATTCAAAATAAATTCTGAGGTGATATAAAGAAAATATTACCCTGGCTATCATATTTACTGAGCGTGCTGAACAGAAACAGTTTGCAGTGCTTTGCTCTGATTATGCTGGCAAGTTTCCCAGCTCTATCTCATACGGTTTTGGTCTGATTTAAACAACTTTATGTCCAGATGTGACTTCTTCCAAAGCTGCACAGCCCCCTTTTGCAGCTGGCAGCCCAGTCATGATGAGCTGTGCTATTTATGAGTGGGCCAGCAAGGCCAATTTTGATGTGTCCCAGCTTCTCCATCCAGCCAACCACTTGATCATCTAGCCACTGTACTCTTCTCTAGAATTATATCTACCACTATATCTTTATATATATATTTATATATTATATATTTATATGATATATATTTATATACTGCTGAAATGCGTTCAGCATTTGGGTTTAACATTAGGTGTTAATCAGCTGCAGCGTGTGGCTTGGGCTACACGTGTCCCTACTGCCCGCAAGAACAAAATGGGTAAAAAACAGACCCAAGTCGGCCAACAATTCTAGTCAAATTTTCCTTTCCTGGATTGATCCAGATTGAAGAAACAATATGAATCATTCAATGAGAAGACAATTGCAGCAGGAGAGTCTGGGCTAAGTTAAAAGCTCAGTTCTTAAACTAATATGACAGCATGGATCCACAACAGGGGTCCTGCTGCTTATGAAATGATGCAAACGGCCTTAGAGTATCTTACATGGTATAGGGAGCCAGCAATCCTTTCATAAAGCTGAATTAAAAAAACAAACAAAAACACACAGCCTAATGTTTAAGAATTTAATGTCAAATTCCCTAATCCCCAAAAATATTTGTCAACTGCTTTTGCAGATTCCAGCATTAAATTACCTCTGGGCAAGTGATTTTTTTTTTTTTCCTTTCACATTATTTTGGTATTATGAGATCTAAGACGAAAGGGTAAGGATTATCTGAATACAAATGAACAGTTGTTTTCATGCAACAGGAAAAAATCCCAGAGCTTCCAGATTGGAAGTTTTATTTGCTAAGTGGCTAAGCAGTTTGAATGAGAGCAGCACCTGAATATTGGTAAATATCATTAACGACAGTATGAATGAGAAGTGACTAGACCTATAAAATTTCAATTCAATGGGAGGAAAACAAAAAAAAAAAACCAAAAACACTTATACAGGAATTAAACTACTTAACTGCATTTTATCGTGATCATTTTTTCCTAACTGAAGTGGAATATCCGGAAAGGAGCAATGTGAAAAGAAGGCATGGTCATGCTGCATTGCAGCTTTGAACAGAAGAGGCAAGACAGATTGGCTATAGCAAGAGAAAAAAAAAATTACTGCAAAGTCCAGTTGCTCTACCTTGGCTGTTTTTATACCTTTAAACCTTTTGACCTAGTACTGAAAGAGAGGTCTGCATCTTTTGCTTCAGCAGAACATAAGCTGTGGAAAGTAAAAAAAATAAATAAAAAGGACACTAATAGCTGTGGAAAACATAGCTGTGGAAAAAAAAAAAAAAAAAAGGACACTAATTCTGTCATTTAGCTGCTCCTCGAGTGAAAAAGCAGTTCAGTTCTTGTGACTGCTGCTCACACGGAGCAATGCGGTTACTACTTAAATATTAAATACCAAGGCAAGCAGGCCAGAGCTGTAGCTTATATCCATGTGCTTAAGATGATGCAGTGTATCTGCACTTCTTTAATATAAATAAGAAATTACCGTAGTCTTACCACAGTAAGGTGGTATATAGGTAATTGAAAACTATTGGCTGTTATTTTTTATTGCCTTATCTGTCCTCTTAATTAATAAAAGCATGTTTTATGCTATTCTCACATCTGTGCTTTAGCTTCGTTAAATATACCTTATGATACAAACTATTTACCAAAGGTCATCATAATATGGGGAGAGAAGGGGGGAGAAGTAGAGCTAAATAAATAATACACTTTTCAAAATGAAGTACTCTTGAGAGTTAAATCTTCACTATATATTCTAAGGAAGGATGATGGCAACTCAAAACACAGTTAAGATATTGAATCATGAGACTGCAAGGTGAAAAGTCAAGTGAAAAATTCTAACCTAGGATTTCATTCTCCCCACAATCTCCTCAATGCAGAACATGTAGAAGGTGACACCTAACAGGCCAATGTCCTCCAGCCACAAAGCTCATGAGAACACACTTGGTCTCCACCACAGTATTCTCCAAGTTTATATGAGTGACACAGTAGCCTTTTCTACTCATCAGTATGAACCAAAGCTCTTCTACAGAAATTTTTGCTGTAAAGCCTTCCAACTTTTCTCAGGCTTCTCAGGCAATAGAAACACCAACCCATTAACATGGGTTCATGTTGGTTTAGATGCCATCCAGTCTACCTCCTTGCTACTAAGTAGCTTCAACGTTATCCAAAATATTCTCAAAATATGTTAACATAATCTGTTACAAACCCTACATTTGCCTCAGGCAATCTATTCCAGTGTTCAAATAGCCTTACCATCAGCTTCTATTTTCCCTGCTACAGCTAAAAATCATTCCTTCTTGTACAGACCCAAAGGATATGAAAGTCCTTTACCCTTTTTATCTTTTTTAAGGCAGTCATTCACAGATGTTAACTTCTAATCTAGAAATTGGAGGAAACATAGTAAACAAATTTCTTTGTTCAGAAATTGTATTTTCTATGTTCCTCTTGCTATTTTTCCCAATCCTCCCCAATTCTTTCCAGTTCACTTACATGGGTAATCTTAATTTGCCACGTAGTATGAAGTTTCTCTAATCTGTTACTCCACCCACCTGCAATTGTGCAATTCACGCTTATACCATATTCCCTATATTCAATTTTCTTTTAACTAAAGCTTAATGATATTTTAACACAAGAAATTAACTGCTCAGATAGTAAAAAGTTTACAGTGTCCTGTAATGCAGAGAAATAATCAAATGCAATATACAATAACCATGAAGTCTGATTTACAACTAAGAAACATCCCAAAGCAATTTTGCACAGAATCATCGAGATCAGTCACAATTTCTTGCCTCACAAATTTACTAGACAGAAATAAAAACAGATATGGAAAATACTTTAAAAACCTGAGCAATTATTCAAGCTATTTCAACTTCTACAAAAGATCCAATGACAACTTTTTCTCTTCTACGAAGACAAAGTAATTGGATCATCTGTGAAGCAGTTTTTCCAATTCAAAAGCCATTGAAGCTTTCCTTAATCATTCAAGTAGTAAATCCCTGATGTTCATTAGTAGATCACAACCAATACTCTAAGGAGAGATGTATGCATTGATTTTAGCTTTTTCTCTATCCACTGATCCATGCTCATGTAAGATACAACCCTCAAACTTCCCCTGTTCAATACTAGCACTGTGTTCACTAGAGAAAATATATATATATGAGACATACTAAATCTAACCCTTAATTCACTTTCAGTATCATTAATTCTACCAACTATTCCTGAGTACTCCCTTTTCAAAGTCATCTCCAGATTGGGAGACTATAAACATTTAGGTATATTGTGCCAGGTGTTAGGCACCAGTACATTCTCAGCAGCAAGACTGTACATTTTGTGGAAAATCTTGCAGTGAGAAATATAGTAGTGCCACAGGTTGACAGTGCTCAGATCAAAATACAAAATTCAGTTTTCTGAAGAAAAACAAAATCCCTTACAGACACCAGGTCAGTCTTACACTACAAAAAGTCTTCAATCTGTGCTGGAAGAAAAGAAATCCATAGTGCAAAAGTCAGTAAGTACATAAGATCCATTGACCCCAGTGATCACTTACTGCTCACAAAGATGAAGCAGATTCTTTAATATTTACAAAAAAAATCCCCTTTAGTGTGCACTCAGCTGGGAGTTCAGCTATGGACATCAACTGTAAATCCTACTCTATTAAGGGGCCAACAAGAAACCATGCCATTAAATCCTTTTCTCTCAGGAATTCAGGAAGATGAATAAAATGAAACTTAGCTTTTTTTTATAGACTCTTGTATCAGTCATTTTAGATAGTGAAAACTCTTCTGTGGAATCTTACACATACAGAAACCTTTAGGGGGAAAAAAGATTATTTTTCTGAGCAACTTTTATAAAATCATAAAATCCTAGCCTACTTTTAATAAGTAAAATATGAAAACAATGAAGACAGAGACTCCATTTGAGTGGAACTGCAAGTACTTTACTGAGTGTCTGCACTGGTTTGGTGATATTTCATAGATATTAGGACAGGCACACAGCCATTTTATTGTGTACTTCGTATTACACTAGGTATAATATGTATTTATGGCCTTTTCTTTTTACAGTAACCTCTCAAGGAGACAGAGCAGAGCAAAGTTAACATTCGGGTTACTCTGATATATCAGCTGCAATCAGCAAGTTCCAGCAGCTCTATGACATTCAAAGCCTTTCATCATTTCAAAGGTGTAGGAGATGGTGACAAGCCCTGGAACAAGCCCTGCTGCTTCCCTCTGGAGCTCAATATGCACCCTCTGATAGATGCTCTCCGTTCCTACGTGGCAGAGAGGCAGGGAAGTCTTTGGTGTAGCAGGTTATTTCCAGAGCTGTGCATTAACAGTGAACTCAGCTGCAAACGGCTGAGCTAAATCTTTTCCTTGCTTAAGAATGATCTTGTTTACAACACATTAGCTATTTTTTAAAGAATTAGTAATCGATTATTTTGGTGTTCCTGCTACTTATTATCATTCCTTTTGGTCAAACTGACACCAAAAAATGAGTTCCATTTTCAGGTCGCCTGACTATTGTACACACGCCTCACTGTAAAAAATGTATCATTTGAATAAACAACAGGTGGGAAAAAGAATTAACACCTTCCCTTTCTATGCAAGAAGTTAGAGTACAGAATAATTAAGTCCAAGGCTTTAAGATCAAAATCCAAAAATTCGGTTCTAGAACAAAGGCAGAATTAAAAAATACTCAAGTCTAGAAAATAAAGACAAAAAAATACACACCAAACAAGTTCAGGTGCACAAATACAAATGTCTCTTTGAAAAGTCCAGCTACTCTAAATCTTTGAAACCTTGGTGCAGCTGATACACGCGGTTGGGCAGAAAGTTTATGGCAGAATCAGGAACTCAATGTCTCACAACAGTGTTTTGTTCTCAGCACTACTTTATTCTGATTACCTAGGCATCTGTGACTGCTCATCTTTCTCCCCTCAAGGGTCTATCCTCCAAAACCCTACAGGTAGGACAGAGAAGGAGAACACAAACTGTGAGCAAAGAGAAAATCAGAATCCAAGCATTATGGAATAATGCTAGCTCAGCTAGTTGATTTTATGTGTTAACAAGACAGTAAATAGCATCACTCAAGAAGGCAATTTATATGCAGAATATCCAGAAGATGACCATCTGTGACAGAGAATGCTACTACAGAAAGAGGTTTCAGCCTAAATCATCCCCTTTGTAATTAAAGTCTTACTACTGAAAATTTATAAGACATCTAACTTGTCTGTATTTACTTATACCGTGTACCACCAGAAAGATGTCAACATTAGTTAAGATTGTACACTTACGTGTGTAATGTATATATGCATATAAGCTTGCAGATAAACATTTATCCCCAAGGGAGACTATTAATGAGACTGTTCTGTGGGGAAGAAACCCAATTACCCTGAATGACATTTATATTTTAATCACATCACACTCACTGATGAGCTCAAGGTTTGATGAAGCAATCCTTGAAAGACTGTCTTTTTAATCAATTAGACAGCTCCACAAACATCAGGGATATGTTGTTGACATTAAAAGTCATCTTACTAAATATACCACCAATGCACACCAATTCTCATATCTTCCTTCAATGCTGTCATCTTCTAAAGCCTCCAAAACAGCTGAAAATTTTTTCTTTATGGGACCTATCTGAAGCAGAACAACCTGTGCTTACTACCAAATGAGGGCATTTCTACTGCTAATTACAGGCACACTCAGAACTACCACTCAATGTATCTCTTTTTTGGGACATCATCATTCCTATGGAAAGGATCAGACCTGCACAGAAATCTTTCTACAGTTGCCTTAACCTAACAAAAACAATTCAGTTAAAACAACTCTAATGCACCAAGCTTTCCATAAATGACAAGTACCACTACCCATATGGAGCAGATGAAAGACTAATTATGTTTGAAGTCAATCAGGCATCATAAAATGCTGCAAGTCACAGGAATAACTGAAAAATGAACAAAACAGTTCTGCAAGATCCTAGCTCCATCATCCCTCAAACTGTGTTTTCTGTTAAAGTACATGCTCACAACTGGTACATGAAACAATAAACCTTTCTACTTCTGGGACTTTACATGAAAGACTTCACTCTTGAAAATCAGTTTCTGCATGCACAAATACTTTTAATGAAGTATCTAGTAAACTAAATGACCAAAGAATGAAATGAGAATTGCTTTTTAGCTAAAATTAAGCTACAGGGTTATTTGACACTGTACTTAAAACACCTTCACTTAAAGCATATAACTGATCAAATTAAAGTCAGAAGTGTCCTTGCCCAGGAAGCAGTACACCACCTATCCCCATCATGATTAATTCAGCCCTGTTGAAATGTGCAAGGCTGAATATTTTAAAAATGAAGATGATTTTGTCCATCTTGAGCAACTGAGAAAACCTGTACAGCTGAACAAGAACAACATTATCCTCTCTGAAATCCACAACTCATGACTCCAGGGCTCTTTTTCTAGGGCTACTCAAAGAACAACTACTTACCCTTTCAGTAAAGTGGGCACCAAGTATGCTTTCCCCTACAACCATTACTTTAATTAGTGCTGCTTAATTTCAGACAGTTGTAGGTCTTCAGATAAATCTCCTCTAACTAATCTTTCTTTCAATAGAAATAAATCCTGAGGGCTAAGATAACCTTCCGCACTTATCTTTGTAAATGCACTAAAGCTGGAGTTGCTTAATTTCAGTACCTAAACCGATCATTAATTGCTAACTGAACGTTTTGCAGCAGCTAAGAACTGAACATCTCTTTAAAGCCTGTTTAAGTGTTATCCATCCAAACCAATATAGGACTATCAAAAATATACATAATTTGTAACAGCCTACATTTGTATGACAAAGGAGGAAATATAGTTCTTTGATATAGGAGATACGCAGTTCTTTGCCTTCAGTAGAATGATTATAGTTCCTAACGATGACCGCTGGGGAAAGAAGAAAGTTGCAAAGTCTAAGTACAGAAAAGGGGGTTGCTGTAGAATATGTTCACATTGGCAATAGAGTCAATTCCAAGAATCATCAACGTATTTTTTTACACTTCCATTTTTATTATTTATCAACGACAAAAACAGCAGCGTTGAATATCTTTCCTTTTGCATCTTAACATTGCAAAACATTGCTTAGACTTATATTAATCAACAAGAGAAAGCTAAAAAGACATCTAGGAGACAAAGATGGTCCATCTGAGTAGCAAT
>JAVCKT010014598.1:0-11952 GCA_032273925.1 Rhynchotus rufescens
GTGGTCGTTTCCTGTAGTCCTATCACTGTCCACCACTTAAAAGAGGCCAGCCCCCTCCTCCTCCTCACTGCCTACCTTGAGGTATTTATAGACAGTGATCGGGTACCCCCTCAGCCTTAAGTCACCAAAATGTAGATGTCTCTGAATTACAGGTTTATGAAATATCTAAACATTCATCATGGGGCTGTGGGGCTCTATTCAGCTACCTATGAATTTATGTGTACTGACAGATAACCCAGGGTATCCAAGATATTCCTTGCAGATAAGCACAGGCTTGTCTGGCAGATGGAGACAAAGCAAGGTGCTGCAAAGATTCAAAATTTCGCTAAATGAAAGTGTGTGACTTTCATTTAGTGTTTCATTTAGTGTCATTCACTAAATGACAGGGCAACTAAATATTTCCTGTAAGTAGCTAGTGTGGTCACTGCAGGCTGATGAGCAATTTAGGTGGCCACTGGGTAAGGCTAGTGTGGATGCTCTACAGTAAAGAGAATGTCCATGTGCTCTTGGCAAATTAGAATTTCAGGGAAAATATCCTTACTCTTCTGGAACAGGAACTAGAAAACAGGGAAAAGGACCAAAGGTAGTAATTAACAGCAGTTAGGCAGTTTGTATCGTGCCCTATGTGTATACTTTAGGATGAGTTAAGCAGTTACCCAGACCACACTTACTAGATTGCCATTTACTACAGTGGCAATTTAGGCACTGAGTACAACTATAGACACACAACTGTAGATGTCTTAATATCAGACTGAATCTCAGCTAAAGTGACGACTCTTTCATGAGGATGACTTTTTAACACCAAGAAACGCAGTGGAGTATTTAGAGTCCTGAGAAAAGTTAAGGTGCTGCATCACTTGTGTCACTGCCAAAGCCTCTACTCAGGGCAGTGCACTCATAATTTTAGAGGGACATGTATGACAGATTTTTAGTTCTCAGCATTGTAAGTTTGTTACTCTGTTCAGACCCTGAAGTGATTCCTCCTGTCAAACACAGCCCAAAGAGGTAGCTGTTTTTACAGTAGATGAGGGAAAAAAGAGAACATTGTCTTCATAGCACGAAAAGAAATTGCCAGAGCTTTTCAGCAGGTCACTTTTTGCCTCCAGGCATCACAATAACTTGTGCTTAAATTACATAAATTGTCACGTAAGTAAATGCATTTAGCAGATTTTCATACCCATGGGTCTGTTAGCTCTGCTTTACCTTAAACTGACCTGTACTTTCTGAACGGAGGATTTTCCACCTTTGTACTCTTGATAGGTTTTTTATTCACACCTATACATTTGCAGAGTGAACATACACAGAATGACATTGATTTTGATACAATCAAAGCAGAAAGAACTTGCCACATTTTGTTGACCCTTTCATTTTGAAATGGGTATTTTTTAATTCTCTTAATTATAGGTTTTAATAATATATTTGCATATTAATCAGTTTAAGTGATCCTTTACATAGTTAACTGTTTACAGATCCAGAAAGACCAATTTCTAAATTTTTTTGGTCATTTTTTCTGCCCCAAATAAGTATGTTGCTTTTTAAAAAGGCAACATAATTAAAGTTTAATTTGAAAGCATGACAGTCTGTGCTAATATTTAAATTGATGGCTTGTAATTTACTTCTAGATGATACATTAATTGACACAGTAATAGGTTCTCCTTTTTATCATTTAATAGGTGCTTTCTCTTAATTTCATACTTGATATAAAGAAAATCTTCTAATGTTTTAGGTGCATTGAAACATTTTAATTTTGAACAAAATATGGTTATGTTCCTCTGAAAACCATCTTGGTCATACCTTTCTAAAGTTGTTTGAACATTGCTAGAACAGCAATAGAGTAGCACTCTGAATAATAAGGTTCATTTGCAGCATCTTCTAGAATTTAACTTTCTTGTTTTTATTTGCTCACTTGGTTTTAGATATACCAACAAAGATCTGTTTTGGCTGAATTTTCTGTATCAAGTATTATCATTTAGTTTTACCTTTTCCTAAAATGAAATTAGCACATTGTCTTAAGCATTTGCAGTTCCAGTGATATTTTCTTAGAAAGCTTGAATGTTTTGCCTTACTTGGGGTGGGGCGGGGGAGGTAGATAAAGTGAAGTTCAGAGAAGGGCAGAAAAGATGGTCAAAGAGATGGATTCATCTATGTTTGAAAAGTGACTGAATAATTTAGAACTCTGCAGTCTAAAACATAGTGATAGAACGAGGGAAGAGAAGAGATAGAATACTGGAAAATCATGAATGGCAAGGGCTATGTGCTAACCATTTTGTTCATTAAGAACTATGGACAATTAAGAAGACAGGTTTAAAACAAACAAAAGAGCTATTTCTTCACATCCATAGCCAAATAGCAAATTAAGGGTAGAGAAGTGCATTGAGAGTTTTTGCACACAAAAAATAAGTCTGATTTAGTGCTCTGCAAATTTGGTCTGCAATTTGCCCTGAAAACATCACTTAGTCTTTATATTTTTGCTTAGATACACGCTTTTGAACAAGCTTTGACCATAGTAGGTTTACATAGGTCTTTGGTCTGACACTGTGTCCCATGTATATAATCTTAAATTCAAAGAAAGCAAAAAAGCTAGGCTATTCTTTTTAATATTATTTTAGATATTATATGACAAAAATAATATTTCAGTACTTCCTCTTCTCCTTCACCTATGTATAAGTTTTCTTGAAATTTTCTTTTTTCTTTGAATAAAAGTACAGAAACAGAGTCAGACAATTATGATAAGGAATAAACTTTTACTTTTTTCTGAATCCTTTTGAACACACTATTTTGACACTTACAGCAAATTTAAGGTAAGAATCATTCAACTTCCTAAAGACCCCAATGGGAATTAATTAACCAACCCAGTTAATTAATTAGTCTGATTAATATAAAACAACCTGGAAGGAATTCACTCTTTTATCTGTTGGAGAGGTTAATACAATGTCTGTTTTGAGGGTCTAATTGACATTTAAGTATCCCATGGGTGATAGTGAAGTCTGTGTACAGAGGCAAATGTTTCTCTCTGTACTGATGTGTTAGAACTAATGTGGTGTGTCTAGTTCTCAAGAGAATGAATTCACTTATTATTTGCTGAAAATTCTCACTCACTAATACTCTATAACAACTATTTCCTACTCACAAATGAATTACTTTGGGAACTGTGTGTTATCTGTTAGAAGCTCTTACCTATATAAAGATGATTACAGTGTTGTTTGCTTTTGGTAAAATAACTAGGAATAATGACAAAATTGTTCACTATGCATAAAATAGCTAAATTCTAAGTGCAAGTAATTAGAACCAAATCAGGGAGATGGCGAACATACATAATATCCCATGATCATCAGATAGAGCTTCAATTTAAAAAATGAGCATTTCAGTATTTTTAAAGACCCAATGAGGAGGACTCTGTTGTCTTTCACAGTTATACTGCTGACAGTAGAAAGATTTGTAGTTTAAGTGCTTGCCTCTCTCTGAAAAAAAAACGAATAACCTAGTCAAGCACCCTAATATCCAGGAAAGACATGTTTATTACAAATTGGTTTCTATCAAGATAAGTTTAAATAAATCATTTTCAGCATAACACTGTGTGAATTAGTTTGTAGGAGAAGGATTAAAACTTGCTATAGAGATATCTAACAGATGTCCACCCGTTACTTGAAAAGAATATGTGTGAATATCCCATATTAATATCAATGTCAGAGGTAGAGAGTTGCCACTGATTTCCACAATTCAGTCTCCTGATTCTTTGGGATAATATTTATTTTTTTAATCCAGGTATCATAACCTAGTATTAATTCTCACGTCTATTGTTGTTTTTATTTTTTTTTCCCCATTTGTTGTCTGGTACCTGAATTCTCTGTATTCCAGTGTTGTGAATCTGCCCTAGAGTAGTTAGCTCTTCCCTGTAGAAAGAAGCTGCCAAAAGCAGGCTCTCACAAGACAGAAAGCCAGAAAACCATGTTTGGTGCTTGACTATAGGAAATTGCCCGTTTCTTTGAAAAAATCTAAATTTCCATCTTTGAATGGAAAAAGGAAAATATAAGGCTGTTCAATATTCTCAAAATTGCATCTTTTAAAATTCTATCATCTTCATATTTTAAGAGTTATCCAAAAATCACGTGCCACTTAAGAAAATTGAATTTTCACATTTGGATATGCCAATATATCGTTCTATTAGAGAATACACCTCTTTATATAGGGTCTGTGTCTATATATAACTTAATAGACTGCTGAGGAAAGTTATTTGAGCTAAATGAGCTAGCTTGGATAATAGTAACCACTTTGACTATTTAAAGCTAACTCTTCCATTCCTAGGATTGTGATGTGGTGCAAAATTGCCTGAAACGCTCATTAAAACACCTTATGTGTAACTATCTTAAGAATGAGTTAATTGTAATTCATGAACATTTCTCTTAACCTTGCTTGAACTCATTGAGAAATGGAACCCTGGAGGTCTATTTGGGAAAGCCTTTCCTGAGGCAGAGCTCCTCTGTTCTGTGCTCCACGTCCACTCTATATCTCCCTCACTGCCTGCTTGCTGATGACAGCACATAGTGTTCATAAGAAAAGCCTTTCCCTTTACAGTGTAAGTCAGTTTGAATCAGTTTCAGTACTTCTTCCTTTTTCTTTCCTAGAGGACTGTTTTCATCTCACTTAGGACTTGACCTTTCTTAAGGAGTACTTTGGAAAAAAAAAGGGTTTTTTTTAGTGAATTCTGACATTTTAAATGAAAAGAAAAATACAACCTGGTAGAAATTGTTTTATAAATAGTTCAGTGCTATATTGCTTTTTAAGTAATATTTATTTGGTTTAAAGATAAACTTCATAACTTCATAAGAGAGAGAGACACTTGCCTCTTGTTAAATGTAATGCTTTACTTTGTCTGTAAACATGACATTATTCTCAGGAAGTGCCTGCCATGGCCAGGGCACCATGTGGGCTGGAGGCTGCTCAGTGCTGGAGACCACAGGTTGGGTCTGGGAGGCTGGTTCTGTGAGGTTCTGGTCACTAGATTTGGTTGCCCACCCGAGGGAGCAGGACCTTGGGGAGCTGGGACAGCCCAGAAGGCCTCAGGCACCACTGTGGGTCTGTGAATAGGGCGATGGGTGGACAGGGTAGGACTGTGGTGGAGCTGGAGCAGAAGCTGGCACAATAGCGGTATTGGAGGCAGTGACCCAAGCCCCTGATGGCGCTGAGTGGAAGCCATGGGGCACAGGGAAAGCAAGGGCTGGCAAGTACATAGAAATGTCGTTTAAGAGGTTATGTTAGTTGCAAAGTAAAATATTTATTACATGGACATGACATTACAATGGATATTACATGCACAAAGTTACTATGGGCAAAAGGAGGAGGAAGCACAGTATGGATGGAGCAAACAGGTTTCTGTTATTCTGAAAGATGTTTTAGCAGTCTAATTATCCAGGTTCCGACTACAGAAAAATCTCAATTGTAAAAATTAGAATTTCTATTTAAGAGTAACCATCTCAAATCCACCCCTTTTCTCCTGTCTTGTACTCATCTTTTCAGCATCCCTCTCAGGAGGGGAGTTACAAGGAGCCAAGTATCCTGGGGACTTCTGAATGAAGAGGGAGATGTTCTCAGTGGCAGGTCCTCTTCCTCAATATTGCAGGCCTTTGTGTTTCCTTTCATCTGTTTTCTTAGCACACAGTCTGCTTCCTGCTCACCAGGTCTTAACAAACGAAAGTTGTGCAAGAGCCTCCCCATGCCTCTGTAAATATAAATACCTGATGCATCTTATGCAGTCACTACCTCACTTTGTCAGTCAGACCTTTAAGGTATGTCATATTCTCAGAGCCTAACACTTCCCAAGCTCCAACAGGTCAGGCAATAGTCACTAGCCAGTTACAAAGTCATTGTAGAGGAAAGAGTGCAATCTCTGGACTTGAATGTTAGCATTTCGATTCCGTCATTCTCACTGTTCATAGTTAGATTGATATTAATGTAAACTGGCAAGATACCTTTTCTGCAATTTTGTCTTTGCCATTTGTGAAGCAAATGAGCACTACATCTAAGAACTGACTATTTTTAGCCAGTATCAATTTGCCAGAAAAAAAAAACCAACCAACCAACTAAACAAACAAACTAAACAAAAAGCTCTTCTTATTAGCTGTTAAAGTTACATTTCCTGGAGTGATTTTTTTTTTTTTTTTTTTTTTTAAATTTGCAAGTCTTAAATTACTTGGATGGTAGTAAGTTTGTATGACATAGTTCCTTGCTCCCTAGATGCTCTAGAACAAAAAAAAATGTCACATAGCAGTCATTTAGACTGCTCAGTGCAAAGATTAGAAACCTGGCCTGGATACTGAAGAGCAATGATGCAATTTTTTTTTTTTTTTTTTTTTTTTGATTTTAAGAATGCATGAGAGACCATTATTACTGTGTATTTTTAAAAATTAATTTCATTTCTTCAAATTCAAATTCATTTCTACAGGCTTCTAGACTTTTTAATTTAAATATATATGAAAGCAGGGATGTCAAAATCATATTTATATATACCTCCTGCTTTAGCAAATGTTTTTCTATCTGGAACTGCATATTTGATGCATGCATATTAATTCACTTAATTTATAGCCCTGAGCTAATTCGGCACCTAGCATTAATACATCCTTGGAAGCAAAAGAACAATTCCAGTTTAATTTTATTGATAGGAAGCGAGAGCTCTAGAGTGCCATGGCATGCCCAAGATGTTGAATGAAAGCAGAGATAGAAATCAAAATCTTTTGTTTTTGTTAAAACTCATAAACCTCTGATAAAATTTTCATGATATGTATTCACACCTTAGCAATTTTCAAAAGGGTAAATATTCTACAATATTTTTAATTTTCTCTCTTTACATAAAAGCAAGTTATAGCACACATACCAAAAGTAAAATAAAATTACTTCTTTCCTATTCTCTATTCATGATGATTCTTATTAAAATCTTGGGAGAGGTTGATTTCCAAAACTCTCCAGGATTTAGTTGTTAAAAACTCCTTCATGCAGGAGTTTTGGCTTTGGTGCATGGTCCAAGATAGCACTGTGGACTAGACTGCAGAATGTATAGAATCCTTTCATTTTTCCTTTCTGCTAAACTTATTGCTATATGCATAGTCTGCATATAGAGTATTCCTTGTTATCTTAAAAAAAAAAAAAAGGCTAAATAAATACATCTTCTTGTGGCGTCATAATTCTTCAGAGCAAATTACAAAGGTGTTAATTAGTAACATAAGGCTCTGCTGGTAAAGGAATTTTAGTTGCTAAATAAAGGCACTTGTCTCTTTTGTAAAATAAATACTAATAACTAGGCCAATAGATGTAAATATTGTCCTTCCCCAGCATTTTATCATTCATCACATAGATTCTAATAATATTCTTTAAGTAGAGTCTCAAGGAATTTATAAGTTATTTTGCATGATTATTGTGGATTGCACAAATCTGTCTTGCATTGATATGCACTTCCATTGAGGAGATAGCCGGATGACTCTATCACCCCTCCCAAAAGAAATATTTCATGTAATATATCAAATTAGTGTTTTCTCATTTTCAAATACTGCTTTTTGTTATAACTGCTAATCTGATTTTTGTATATTTAAAAGTAGTAGAGCTTTCAAAGAAGATTTTTCTACTGCATTAAAACAAACCAAAAGAACAACATATAACCTATATTGCTTATTTTCATAACATTGTTCTATTAAACAAATACATAATGCTGGAATAAAATCTGTTATATGAATATTTGCATATAGAAAAAAAACAGTGGCAATTCTCTGCTTATGATCTGTATTTAGTGCAAGGGAAATAAGATGTTTGAAATTTCTGTAAAATCAAAAGATAGTAGGTTGACCTTGGCTGGACCAAAAATCAGATTTTCACTGATTCACTGGTATGAATTTGGAAATAATAAAGCTACATTGATTTATCATATTTTCATATTTTCAATGTCTAGTTCAAATATTTTTGGGCAAAAGTAAGTTTATTGAGAAAAGCATCTGGAAAATCATATATGCATGCATATAATTTGAAGGAGAACTAGTATCTAAATGTCCCACAAAACTGAATTTTCTAGCTAATGCTTATTTGTTATTTTCATTCTGTTCTGTCTGCTTCTTACTACAGTAGTTGCTTTCCATTCAAAATTAATACAAAGGATAAGGAGACAGAAAAGAGGGAAATAATAGTAGAGAGAAAGGGAAAGGAAATAAAGGCAAGAAAAATAAGAAAATGTAGTAATGCAAAGCAGTATCTTCTGGTATTGAAAGGTAATAAAAATTAAATTCTGAATCCATTTACACAAATTGCAGACAAACTGAAGATGAATGGAAGCACAAATTGCATATAATAAACCTCCGTCTTGACAGCTTTTACAATATTTTCTATTTGAAAAAATCCAGTGAGGATTGCTTGTTTGAACTGAAGTCTTGAAACTTGTTTTGAACTTCAGTTTTTGTTGATGTATTTCTTGAAATGCATTGTTTTATTTAATTTCTGAACAAATAGAAACTGAAAATCAATTTAATCAAAAAGAATGCTTTGTATTGGTCATTTATATGGTCTTTAGATTGTGAAATGTGTTTGACTTTCAGCTTCATTCCTTTGGCTTTCCTGATTTATAAATCAACAGAAAGAAAACTGTGATGTGAATTTAACAGTAAATAGAAATATTCAAAATGGATAAAGGATAAAAAAGCTGATAGCTCTTTTTCTAAATTTTCCTATTTTTAACCATTTTTTTCTTCAATGTAAAATACAATTTATTTTTATTTAAGACTTTCAAAAATTCTTTCTCAGTTAAGGGAAACTAACTGTAATAAAGGGAGTATAGCTTGCTTCTCGCTATTAAGATACTTAAGATATTAAGGAAAAAGTACTATGCTGACTTCATTAACACTTACCTATAGTGAGTATCTTTTAGGATAAAAAAGGACTCTAGTTCTATTTGGGAGCTCTGTGTTTGGATTTTTATTTCCGAAGACTAATATAGCCCTACACCTTGTATTCATCTCAAAAAAACAAGATGCTGAATATTGCTTATTTGCTTTGGCATTTTGAACTCACTCTGCTTCTTAGGAATTAATCATCAACACATTAAATGTATGAGAATAACAGCTGAATGACAGCCTTAGATTGCATTTATTTGGTGTTACTAAGCTGTACGCTGTTCTTTGAAAGCTCAAATTCAAAATATACATATTTAGAGGATTATGGTTACTGAGCTGTGCTCTAACTGTAGGTCTACTAATGAGTGCAGTGCTTCAGCTGTCCGTCCTGGAAACACTTCTTTTTAATGTGTTTAATAGTGACCATTAAGCAGTGACAGAATGTTGTTTGCAGTTGGCACCAAATTGGAGGGAATAGGCTGTAAATTTGAGATCAAGGCTGCCATTCAGAGGGACCTAGACAGGCTGAAAGAACCTAATGAAATTCATAGAGATTATACAGTCTTCATTCTTAGAGTTTTTTCTCAAGACTTAAGCAGATAAAACCTGAGAAACCACAGGTCTGATCCTGATTTGAGGATATGACAGGGCAAGAAACCTTCTGAGATCTGTTTTACCCTGAATTATTCTTTGATCTTACAGTGAAGACCTGTTATAAACCCAACTGGTCTTGCAAAGTAGGATGTTCACTCTTTTTAATCAGTTTTACTCCTAATTAGCATGCTATTACCACCATTAAATGGACTGTGTGAAAACACTTTGTTGCTCATCAGTTATTTCCAAAGAACAAATCATTTAACAAAAATATTTAAGTATTTATTTAACATTTAACATCAATAATTACATTTAATATTAACATTTAATATTTAATATTTAACAAAAATATTTCTTAAATACTTTTTATGAATCATTCTTCTTTAATTGTATTGCAAACTTCTAGTAATAGGCTTTGAAGCCAGTTGACCTGCTCCCTGCGTTAATGTTTTCAGTCTTGGAATTATGGAATAACAGCCAGCTTCTAAAACCAGCAGTTGCAGTAACTTACTTTGTATTAAAACTTTGTTTATGAATGACATCGTGCTGGAAGAAGTTTATTTTAGTGCTGTTGATAGTTAATGTCTGAAAGCACGGTAATTTTGTAATTCTAGAGTCACTTTAATCAATAATATGGAGAAATATATATTTTTTACCATAAAATCCTGTCTATTTGTTCTCCTGCTAAGATATTATTTTCAATAATATTAATTCAATTATATTCAATAAAATTAAGGTCTTATCTCAAAAAATACATTTCTTTGATCCTGCTTTCCAATATTTATAAACATTCTTTTTCAGACCTACATTTTTAATGCAAATTAGATAAAATATAATTCAGTATTGTCAAATCATTTAAAACTTAAAATGAATGTATTTTGAATTTTTTACTTAGTGAAGAGAAAAGATGCATTCTTCTAGCTTTCCGCATTTAATGGCTGCTTTTCTGGGTCAAAAACTTCTCAAATCACAAGAAAATCTCTTTAAATACAATTATTTCTATTGTATTAGATTTTTTTTTTCCCTTAAAATTTCCCCATGTCAATATTTCCTCAAAGTGGGAAAAGGTATTCTTGCTCTACCCGGGTTATTTTTTCCTCCTTAGTGGTTATTAGTACAATGTCAGTTCATTAGATTAACTTCCACTATGAGTTTATCTGGGGTAAATTTCACTTTCTATCATATGTTTACAAGAGGAACCCTGTATATATTTGTAGCATATTGCATATGCAAATTGTGTGCCTCTAGCACAGACTCATAATCTATTTCTGGAACTTTGTCTCAGGCAAATGTCAAAGGCCTTTGTCTCTTTTCTTGACTAAAATGATCCTAGAATCGCGAGCAACCTCCACTCCTACATAAATAGAAAGGCTTATGGGTCTTCCATATGTTTGCGTTATCCAAAGTTTTAGCAGTTACAACGCTTTTGAGTAATGGTTCATTGAGACTAGTTTTCTGAACTGAGTCACTCCTCAGAGTATCATCTTGATCTTTTTTCTAGGTAGCTGGTCCTTCTTCTAGGTAAATGCTGCTTCAAAGCTTTCCTCCTTACTTAAGGATCTTGTTTGCACAAGAGACTCCCGTGGAGGCTCCAAATGAAGGCATCCAAATGGAGGCATCCAGTTCTCCAGACCTTGATCCTCTCTCTTGCCATAGAGACTCACTCAGAAAAGATGTTTTCCTATCTAGTAGATCCCAGACCACTTTTTTGTGGGTCCATTGGGTTCCCTTTCTTATGAACTACTCCTTCTTGCTTCCCATATAGCTTCCTCCTATGCAGCAGCCTGGTACTTCCTCAGGCCCCAAATTCCCTCAGTTTCCAATTGTGAATTAGTAACTGATGACCTATCTCTTGAGCTGGCTTAAGCTGATGGAAGGTTGTTGGTTTTAACTTTAACCAAAAGGCAAGAGTCAGTTTTCCTTTCTCCTTTTTTTTTTTTTTTTAATCATTTCTCGTTGCAAATTTGTCATTCTTTTACCAGAAAGTTTAGGGTGAATAATGTTTTTCTGTTTTTTTTTCCCCCACTAACATGTGGTGACTCTACACAGTCCATGGACCGTAGGTCCGATCACCTTCCTAGGAGCAAACTGAGTTCCCAAATAGTGTAAGCTCAATTCTGGCAGTATCAGATTCACGAACAGTCTGTCAACTGTAGGTCTGATCCCTTCCCCCTCCAAACACATAGTCGAGTTCACAAACAGTATGATTTATTCAAATGCAACATTTACAAAGCAGGTTTTGGATGTCAGTACAGAAAAGTACAAAAATATGTTTTTTTTTAGCTAGCTCTGATGTACAAATGTGCAATCATCACTCACCCCAGAAGATGGGAGATGGCTCTCAGTCTCGAGTCTCATCAGGCAGTGTCTCAAACTGAGGGGACCCAAGAGTTACGATGGAATCTTCCCTGCCTCAGTTCTTCATCCTTAGTTCACCTTTTATACTTTTCTTTACATTCAGGTGGAGCTTGAGTGACTAGAGTCATACTTA
>JAVCKT010014599.1:0-10968 GCA_032273925.1 Rhynchotus rufescens
TGTTGACTTTGCTGTTAATGATCAATTGAAGAAATGTAAAATCCTTTTATTTTACCGGTAACATGTAGTGCGGAGTTAGGGTTTTCTCTCCTTTGGAAATACTTATTCCCAGCACACCAGCTGTCACGATTCATTATGTTACAGCCCGTAGTTTTGGTAAGTGAAGCCTCGTCACAGTATGTTTGGCAGTGCTGGCTGTGCTCGGTTTGGGCACCTGGTCGTGGTGCGCTTATACGTAGGCAGTCAAGGTAGAACTTGAGAGGCTTCTTTAGGAGCATTAAGGAGTACAGATATGGCAGGAAAAGAGCAGGTTCAAAGTGCCGGTGCTTGGTCCTGGCTGTAGCAAGGTGCTGCTTGCTTGGTTAGGCTTCCTTCCCTCACAGAAGCCGAGGGGCTTTGCGAGCCGCTTCGGTAGGTGCCCAGGGGCTGGGCGGGTGTCACGGCACTGCCCCAGCGCAGCCACCGCTGCAGGCTGCTGCTCTAGCTCCTGCCCGGCTGCAGCCAAGGCCAGCGCCAAGGCCGGCCTGATAAAGCCCTCCCGGCAGCTCGGAGCCCAGCCTGGCCGCTGAGCCTCTGCCGCACTGATTTCAGCATCCCTGGGCCAGGAATGAGGCCTGCAGGGCAGCACAGTAACCAAAAGGGGTGCACTTGGGTGCAGGGATGGCGAGGTGGCAGCTCCCCGGGTTTTTCCTGTACTTGAAAAGGAGAATGTAATCTATCCTTTTACTTAATGTCACATGTATCAAAAACCCTGTTTCATTACCACCTGCTAAAAGAAGCATCTTTCAAGCCCCTTACAATATGCTCAAGTAAAAGTACCAGGCCTAGACATGTAATACATATGTCCTATATTGAATGAACTCCTAGTAAGGAGTGAGAAAGTGGATTGGAGAAGATTCCTGCAACTTTCCACAAATGGGGGATTAAGAAAAACTCAGCTTAACCACAAAATTGCTAATAGAGATGAATTGCATCAAAGATTTGCACCAAAATTGCATCAAATTGGCGTCAAAAGGGACTAACTCAGTTCTAGAAGGAAACAAGGGCCGTAATGGAGTTGACAGCTGTCTGATGAAACGTGGCAGTTGGCCATGAGGTGTTCGATCATTTCTCTGGCTGGCTACCAAGCACCCTCAGGGGTATTTGGAGAGGATAGCTCAGGCTGGCCCCGTCAAGACAGACAGAAGCAAAAGGCTCTGCCTCCCTCAGAGCTCATTTAGACCCATTTGGGATCCAAGCCCAAGCGAAGGTCCCAAAGGGCTCTTGGAAAGCCCAGGCGTCCTGGCACGCTGCGACATCGGCTGCTCGGAAAGGTCCCTTCGGGGCTGCCCTCTCTGCACACACTGGTGTTGCCGCCCTACGGAGGTACCTGTGCAGACCCCTTGGCTAAATCAGCAGGCTGGCACAGCTGCGCAGCCTTGGCCTTGCCTTTGAGCTTCTCCTGCTCTTCTTCGGGATCTCAAATCCAGCGTTTCCACTCCTCAGAGACTTGTGGCTGCGATGCCAACAATGTCCTAACATTAATAAATGATTTTTGAAAAAGTGGTAGCTTTGTCACCAAAATTAGGGAAAGGAACAAGAATGAGAGGCTCAACTGTATTTATTTCAAGTTTGGCTATTAAAAAGACAACAACAAAACAAACAACAAAAAAAAGCCCAACAAAAGCAGCAGCTGCCCAAGCAGGACTGCAGTTCTGTGGACCTCTGCACAGCAGCACTGCGGTTAATCCTGGAGCCACACACAGAAGAGCCTTGTTAGAAGAGTGAGCTTCATCACTTCCTTTTCCCAGATGTTATATAGAGAAACATTTTTACAGACCCCCGAAATTCTTCAATGTCAGAAAAAGAAGGTAACTCCTTGACCAGTGGATCACGGAAACCTGTTTTCCTGAGACAGCCTTTCTCTCCACATCCTCACCACCCTCTCAGAAAATTTTCCCTGCCTTCCTGTTCCTCATTATCCATTCCTCCTTTTCCTCAGGGAAGAGATGCCGTGAGCTGTGGTGCTCCAGAGGCTCTTATGGAGCAGCCAGTGTCTGTGGCTACTCCTGGCTGTGCACTCGTCTCTTGACTTCAGTGCAATGCATTGAAATGATCCCTGGCCTCTGCCTGCCTCCTCATTTGCCCAGAAGCTGTTGATTTTAACTGTGAGAATCAAAGCAGTGACTTTGGGTTGATTCACAAAGATGAGTGAACTAACGTAGCCTTTTACTCGCTTCCTTCTGCCTGCTCCCTGCATTTGCTTTTCTCACAGCTCAGGCGCTTAATATTGAACCTTTAATGAGCTGATTCGGCCCATTAAACCATCAGAAACTTGTTCTTTCTTAATGCTACACTAGTTTACTGCCAATTTAATAAGCTGAATTTGCCACAGAGTGTGTGAATAAAGCCTGACTTAGCCCAAGGATCGCAAGGGGAGAGGTGCCCGGGGTTGGGTGAAAGGAGGTCAGAGCCCACCCTGCACAGCAGCAGCACCTTGTTGGCTCAGGTCGTCTCGTGACATCTTGCCCCTTGATTGTGGCTGGTTGTAGCATCAAGATAAATGTTTAAAATGAATGTCCACTGAAGATGAAGTAAAGGTGATTTTTCTGTATGTGGACTTCAAATAATTGATCTATAATCTGATTAGGGAACATGCAGTAGTCTTTCAGAGAGAGTACAGGGAGATTAATAATATCAAGCAGAAGCAACAAATAAAATATGATCCCTGAGTTCTAGTTCCTGGTTCTTCCTCACCCTACAGAGAATAGTGTCTGTAAAGATTGTTCCTAGTAATCTCACCTAGTTCTACATCTCTGTGTCTTCATCCAGAAAGAAATCCTCAAACATACACTTAGCTTTAAGCACATGAATAGCTAAAATTCCAAGATGAGGAGATGTGTGAAGGTAATAGAGGGTCACAGGAATCCCGACAACTTTATGTGAAGACGTGTTCTCTTTTTCCAGTGTTTTTCCCATCAACACTGACCTGATTTCCATACAATTCACAGTACGCTCAGGCTGGCTGAAGACCAAGTAGTTCAGGACACCGCTAGCAAACTTTGGTTACTGCCATCTTAGGGTTTAGTCTGTTGTGAAAAGCGGTAAATAAAAATTAAAAATTGCTGATGTGCCTCCTGCTTCCCATTCACTGTGTTTCAGAAAATCTTCAGAAGAACTGGACATGGATAAAGTAACAGCAGCCATGGTACTAACCAGTTTATCCACCAGCCCTTTGGTTCGCAGCCCTCCTGTCCGACCCAATGGTAAGAGAGGAACGCGTGGGCAGGGGCTGTGGAAGGGAACGGGATTGGGTTATACTGGGAAACTGAAGACTTTGGAACAGAGGACATGAGATATAGAGGAAGAATCTAAAGTCTTTCCTCTACAGACTCCAGGACTGGTAGAAATTTGGATGGAAAAGAAAATCACGGTGACCTGTTGGCCTCAGTGACTAGGAGCATTGGCCGTGGTAGTGCAGCTGTGAGCAGTTGTCCTGTGGCAGTGCCTCCTGCCTGCTGTGGTGGTGCTGAGATCCGCCCTGCCCTAGTAGCGATCTTTGTGACACTGTTGGCAGAAATGAGAGCAAAGCTCTTCAGAGACTGCAGAGCTGCTCCGGATTAGGAAGCGGTAGGTGCTCCTCTCGGGGATGAAGTACGGGAATGGGGAATTGGCTCTGTAGAGGATCCTCTGACGTCACCACAACGCTCCCTTTCCCATGCATGTGCCTTTGCACGTGTGTAGCAAGTTCAGCAGCAGTGCTCGTCCCCACGCCGTGGAGAGGAGGTCAGAGAGAGCCGAGGGAGAGCCCTAGGCCGGGCGGCCGCGCTGTGGCCTGCGGCAGTGGTCGCCTCTCCGCACGGGAGCGGGCGCCGAACGGCCCTAGGGGCTTCCTCTGGGCACTGCCCTCATGGGCTGCCGTCACAGTCATCAGTGCTGCAACGGCAGGGAACTTAGTGTAGAAACGAGTCTAAAATGAGTCGTAGTAATGAAACTGTTGAGAAAATGTAATTAGTTTGTGTAAGCTTGGCTGCAGTAAGAAGGCATCTTAAAACTGTTATATTTTAAGGAATAATTGAAACTCGTATGTCTCAGGGCTGTTTGCATAACTGGCTTTTCTTTCTCATTTGCTGCTGCTAAATAGATCATAAGTGCTTTGCAACAGTAAAGAACAGGAGCACTGCAAGGCTGTTTACTGATCACGAATTAACAGGGAAGTAGACCTTGCAATTTTTAATGCAGTCAGGATGATCCTTTGGCTGATGTGTGAATTAGAAAAGAATCTGTACTATGAGTCATGCCCAGCTTCAGAGATTTTTGAAAAACAATGGTTTTTTTTTTTTTCGTGTTCCAGAAAATACTAATTTTATCCTCTTGGCTGAATAGCTGAAAGTCTAGCAAAGAACGCCCGTGGCTCCTGTGTGTGTGTGTGTGTGTGTGTGTGTGTGTGTGTGTGTGTGTGTTTTTAAGCTAGAAAAACCTGCAGGATATCAGGTCAGCCCTGGACAGTCCCTGATGAGATATCCTCCAAGGGACTTGTTCTGCCTCAGGACTGGAGGTTATCGGGGCCCTGGGAAGGTCAGTGAAAGAAAGAAGACAAATCAGCGCTCAGCTCCTCTCACTTGGCTTTCCCAGCAGTGCCTGCAGGTAACTGCTGCGGGACAAGGCACCATCAGTCACCTTACAGTGTTCATAGACAAGAGTTGTCAGGCCCCTCAGTGCACGTTAGCTGGAGCTGTTGGTTGGGAGGATCTCCCAAAGAAGGCCTTTCCAATTGCTTATAGGTGTTTGATATTTCTTCATGCAGTTGGAGAGCTGCTTCACCTAGATTGCTTGCATATATTCTGACTCTGAAAAAGGACTTCACATATTTGCAGTAGTCTCAGACAAAATTTTGGAAAATATGCCCAAGGACAGCTTTGTGAATATCTTAGTTTTACCTGAGTTAGATCTTATTAAAGACTTTCTTAAAGAGTGACATCTGGTTATTTAGAACTCAGTTGGTTTCGCTGAGCTAGTTTTTTCATGGTAATCCAATATACAAATTCGGTTATGTTAAATTTTTTGTATAACTCTATATCCTTTCCCCAAAAAAAAAAAAAAAAAAAAAAAGCAGTTGGAGCACCGTAAGTAAGGGAACAAATATTTAAAAGCAATACGGAAGTTGGCCTAGCAGTAAAAAATTAATGTTAAAACCACGTATGATGCTGTGAAAGTCAGATTCTGAACTTGGCCGGCATTACTGGATTTGATTTCCCATGCAGACTGGTTCAGAATTTGGCCCTGTTTTCCCTGCAGCTCTGTTATGTTTGGTCTGGTTCTCTCTCACGCAACTCCAGCAACGTGAAAAGAGCCCAGAATAAAAGTTACATTTATTTATATTTTAAGCTCCTTTTCGCTGCCAGATTTGTTAGCATTAATGAAAACCAGTGTTTGTTTTCTTCCTGTTGTCAGCTTTGTCCTGCCTTTTTTTATATTACTTTAAATTGATTTAAATCTCTTTCTCAGCAAGGTGAAGAGAAGCTGTAAACTTGAAGGATACAAACACCACCATAAATGTGTCAAAAACAGTTTTAAAGAGTACTGATTCCTTTGTTTTTGTGAACAAACAGGAGTTTTAAACTGTGCTAAGTCCACAAGTTGATGCCAGATGTGCTTCCTAACTTTGGCATGCGAGTCAAGTACAAATACTTGAAAACCAGAAACCGCCTCAATTACAGCTGTGTGAAACTCTGCAGGGCTGCGGTCAGGAACCAAAACATCGCATTTTCATATATTAATTTATTAGCTCTAAGAAACTTAAAGGTTGTTTCTCAGTTAGGAATTTTGGTGGATGTTGTCGCTCAGTTCCAGGAGTTTTCACAGAGTTCTGTTCTGTGAGAAGGGAATGATTATGCTGAAGAGCTTTGTCCAAAGCCAACCAAATGGGGGATAAAAAGTTACTTATTGCATTGGTTGTGGGTCAGGCTTTTGGTAGCAGATGGTGGAAATCACTTTCTTGCGGGTGTTACTGAACAAACTTGTTTGCAAGGCTCTGAGAAGGAATGAAGGAGGGACTTCTGTAGAACCCTTAAATGCAGGCAATGACTTGCAAAGACTCTTGTCTTGCACTTAAATAACTTTTCACTAACAAAATAAATACAATAACAAAATAAATCCTTGCCAACTACAAGGCCAGGTATTGCACAAACCATTAAACATTTACAGGGTCAATTAGAACAACATTGGGGGCTTGATTTCTGGAGAAACCTAACCACACCATCCCCGTGTGCATGCCCAAGCTGTGTGAGCACCTCAGTCCCTGTAGTCACGGGCAAGAGCAGCATTCTGGTGCCCACCACCTGAGGACCTCAGGACATGCCGTGTCAAATCACAAAGCTGAAGCTTTGTGGTATTCAAGGTGAAGCTCTAGCTGTGGTTCTTGTAGCCAGCACTCCTGCTCCTACTCACCTGATCATGTAATGAGCTACTAGTTAATGGATCTGCTTCAACTGTCCTGTCAGGGTAACTGCTGCAGGGAGGAGGAGAGGCCTCCTGGCGAGCGGCTCTCGAGGCGATTCGAGGCCTGAAGAGGCACCTGCCTGTTCCCCTGAGAGAGACGGGGTTCACATCCATACCCAGCTAGTGTGGTAGTATTTACTGTAAAGTGCTAGGGCAGGGCTCTAATTCATGCAGAAAAACACGAGGCTGTGGTAAATAGCTATGAGTTCTGGAGGCAGCTGCCTGACGGTGCACCTTTATGAAGAAAAAGTGATGTTAGGCTAAGGACAGGCACCACCTAAATTAGAAAGAGATTCAAATTAGACAAAGCCATATGAACTAAGAGCCTGTGAGGAGGTGTTTGGCGTGTGACTGTGGTTTTCTTTGGTGTTGTAGCACTTGGCCGATGATTAGATTTTTACAGTTAGTGCCCTCATACTCAGAATACACATCCTCTTTTCAAGGGACCTCCTATTGACTGTGCAGTGACTTGAAGCTTGCACTTATCCCCCACTGTGTCCATGTTTAAGGTTAAGAATGTGTTGGAAAGTTTTCTCCCTAAGCATGCATGTAACATCCAAGTGCTTATCATGGTCTATGCTCTGGAAGAAGTTGTTTTTCCAGATAAAGCATTTGTTTTTAGAAAAAAAAATTGTTTTTTTTTTTTTTTTTTAACATTTGTAATTCAGATGTGGAACCTGGGAATTAGTAAATGGCATTTGAATGCAGTGGGACAGATGTGTTCACCCTGCATGCATCCTGTGTTTTCACTTTTCCTTGCTGAAGGTAGCAAGGAAGAAGGTAGCATAGCATTTAAGCCTCGGATAAAAGAACTCCATTGCCTTGCCACGTGGTGTAAGGTAATTTCCTGTAACGCCTGCTGTTGTTATTCCTCACAGAATCCCTAAATGGATCTTGGAAAGAAGGAGGATTTGTGCCTTCTAGCACCAGCAGTAGTGGATACTGGAGCTGGAACGCTCCCAGTGATCAGTCCAACCCATCTACCCCATCTCCGCCTCTGTCAGCTGATAGTTTCAAAGCTTTCCGAACACCTTCCCAGCCCGACGACGGCATCGATGAAGCTGAAACAAGCAACCTTCTCTTTGATGAACCCATTCCTAGGAAGAGAAAGGTTAGCCTTGTGTTAAATTCTGTGTAAGTGGGCAAGGTGGGTGATGTTAGACTTGCTCTGCTGTGAAACAGGAGTAAGTAGCTCAGGCAGCTCTTCAGGCAGGTCCCTCCATGGCATCCAGCTGATGCCGGTCCTCAGCCCAGTCACTGTGTCTCGCTGAACCCAGTCGCCTACTGCACGTGCTGCCATCAGCAGCACATATTTGCTGGCAGATGGTGAGGTTCTGTAGAGCCTCCTGCTCAGAAAACAGGGAAGCCTTTTCCAGAAGGTGTCGCCTCTGGCCATTCAAGGGGGTTTTGTCCTCCTTGGGCAAATTCTTTGCGTGCAGGATGCAACAGGCAGCCTTGGCATGTCATCACTGAGGCTGGCTGTGGCCTTATTACTTCTTGTTCCCTAGAGTGCTGCCAGTCTGACAGCATGTCAGATACCTTGGTACTGGGAAGCGTTCTCTGCACAAACATATGGGGAGAAAAAGGGGGAGAGCGAGAGATCAAACCTGATGGCTTCTGATACACTAGTAGCAGTGGCCAAATTTATCCTTTGTAGGAGCCCCAAGTGGAATAAATAAAACACAGTGTAAAAAAAGTCCAAAAGGGAACCCAAAAAAGCACCATTCTGCTGGCAAGCAGGCTCCTCCCGAAGAAAAAGAAAACAAAGAGATGGCACCGGTCCAAGTTTTCCTCCCTTCCAACACAACGGGACAGATTTTACATAGCAAGATGAGAAAGAGCTTTCTGCAGGGAGGAGACAAACAGAATTTATTCCTCCTTAATGACTTGCTTTCTGGCTCAGACTGAGAGAGTTAATTTTTTCACCACCAGCAGGAGGAAGTTTTATTGATTGTTTCAACCTGTTCAGATTTATCATGTTGCGCCAGAAGTTGCTCATTTGCTGACCCACAGAGCTCTGCCCTTGTTTGTGCGAGAGGGATGTAAAATGCCTTTACCTGATGCTAAAAATAATTTTAAAAAAATGTATTTTGGAGGACACGTTTGTTACAAGAAGGGAAAAGTGAGAGCTGAGTGTTGAACAGAGGCAGAGAGGGTTGGGTGGGAGTGCAGGATGGAAAGGGCAGGAACACACAAGTGATTTGCCTTTTACTTCTCATTTAAAGTTACAGTTGTTGTCATCGTTCTTACTGTTCAGCTATGATTAGACAGATGGTTTTACAGCTGCCATCTTTATTGTTATGTAAGTTGGCTTTAAATATTTCTACTTACCAAGCCCCTACAGATATATTACAGTGCCTGTTCTGGTTCTCATGGATTTTGCTTTGTATGGCAAATGTTTAGTTTAGCTGGATTATTACTTGCCATACAATATCAAAGCCAGATACTGTATCTGAGTACGACCTTGTACCTTGTCTCTCTTTCTACTCTGTGAGCTTTCATTTGGTTGCTTTGGAATGATAGTGGGCTTTTTTTCAGAACTCCCAGCATTGATAATAGAACGAAATGAGATAAAAGAGACAAAAGAGATACCTGATTTGGCAAAAAAGCAATTTGCTCTGGATACTAAACATTCTGGCTCCATAAAGATACATTTAGGGTTCCTGAGTCATACTGGAATTTCAGATCAAGCGATTGTGAAGGAAATTCGTGGCCAATTTGTGCTAAGGTGGAAGATTTTTCCAGAATCAGTCCTGACTGATGGTCAAGTATCTCAAGTAATGAAGCGCTTACTTAGCATATATTTTTCAGACAGGAGTTGTTAGACTGCTAGGTGGCTGTTTGCACATGTTCCTGCAGCCAGCTCGTGTTTGAGGAAATTGGGATCAATTGCAATGGTTTAATTGTATTCTAACTGTTGTTTCTATAGCAAGTACTCAGACTTGGCTTATGTTAGCATGGGATTCTATAGGGTCCAAAATCAATAAGCATAAAGTTCAATTCTCATATAGGCTGAACATGTACCTAAGTGTATTCATTTAATCTTTTCCTTAACTAAAATTATAGGATAGTATTTGGAAGCTCTTCCTCATGTTTTCTGTGCTATTGTGTGTTCTGTACTAGCAGAGACAAAGAAGGACAAAATTTAAATTTGAATAACAAGAGTTAAATAGTTAGGTTTGATTTTCAAATTAAATGTGTTACCTTTAAAAATATATGTACAGTTCTTTAAAATCCATGCTGTTTGCTATCAGGTACTCTGCTTTAAATCAGATTATTGATTAGTTTTCTCCAGGCTCTTTCAGAATACTGAAGGTGGAACTGGTTACGGCCTTGTTTTCCGTGCTTTGAATCAATGAAAACTCATGATAACTTACATATGCAAAATAATATTATACCGAGAATATACACACATTCTTTAAAAAATGCCCAAAAAAATCCAGATGAAATTTTTCTGTCTAATTGAGGGGCGTGGGAACTTCTGAATGTAACAAAAGTAGATTTGCCTGCTCTTTGGGTGGGTATTATCTTTTGTCATAGGAGAAGCAACAGGTTTATGACACTATTTTTTTTGTGTTGGGAATTCATGAGCAAAACTTGTCTTTGGAACATACGGTTGGCTTTAGGAGGAAACCCTGTGTTAAGTGGGAAGCCCCAATCAGCCATTATTTGAGAATAAAACTCCAAACATATCAAACTTGTTTATCTTGTATAGATCCTTTTGTGGGAAGATAGAAACTGATACTTGCACGGTAAAAAGACATGGGAAAAGATTAGAGGGAGGTCAGTTCTTGGCACAAGCTGCTCCTGTTGAATTCAGAAGGATTATACTGTAACAGATATACTGCCTGATTATATACTCAGATTTACAGACTCTGGACTTGGGCTGATTTCAAGTGCAGGTAAAACAAAACGCTTCGTAGCTGTATATCTGTTTTGGTTTGGTTTGTTTTCCTTCCTCTGTGCAACTAAGAAGACTATGTTGTTTTACTTGCAATTTTCAGAACTCCATGAAGGTGATGTTCAAATGCCTGTGGAAGAACTGTGGAAAGGTACTGAGCACTGCTGCAGGGATTCAGAAACACATACGGACCATTCACCTTGGGTAAGAGAGCGCTGCCTGCAGGAGCTTACAGGATCTGGTGGAGACTGGAAACAGGCCTCCTTTGCCAGGGACATGAGCTGTCTTGGTCCTTTCCGTCTGATGAAATGGCAGGACAGTGCACTGAGGTGAACGGGAACCCCTCCCAAGAGGAGAACACTTTATATTCCCTAGTGAACTTCTTTGGGGCTTGCTAGGAGGTCGAATACTCCGCTCCCCTCAGGACATCGCAGCCCGGTGGCACAGGGCAGCTGAGCACTTTTGCTGAGGGGGAGCTGCCTGCGAGTCACCCCCACACTGAGGCGCTGTGAGATGTGGCTGGTGTTAAGGCCTGTGTGAAGGCCTTCTGTTTCACTTTGGGATGGATCCTGAGTAAAACTGACTCA
>JAVCKT010014599.1:18339-30403 GCA_032273925.1 Rhynchotus rufescens
AGGTGCCTGAGGACTGGAAGAAATCTAATGTCATGTCAGTCTTTAAAGAGGGCAAGAAGGAGCACCCAGGCACCTACAGGCCAGTCAGCCTCACCTCCATCCCTGGAAAAGTGATGCCAGCTCATCCTGGCTGTTGTCTCCAAGCACATGCAGGACGAGAAAGTGTTCAGGAATAGTCAGCATGGATTCACCAAGAGGAAATCATGCTTGACTAACTTGATAGCCTTCTATGATGGAATGATGAGCTGAATAGATGAGGGGAGAATGGTGGATATCATCTATCATGAGTTCAGCAAGGCTTTTTACATTGTCCGTTATACAGAATGATCTAGCCCTGTGTTGCTGAAATTTCATAGGGGAATTAATGAGAATTAATTAAGGGAGTTAATGCAGATGGAGCAACTTCTTTGTTGGAAATGATGGGAAATACTTACATGCTTTTAATTTATGAATTTAATTCACTTACAAACATTACTCTAAATGCAATGAATGGTTTGACATAAAGCTAGCAAAGTTTTTTAGTTTCCAGACAGCAGTGGAGCAATGGTTATAAATTTAAGGGACTGTATAGATGATAGCTCCAAATTTCTCCAAAGAATAACTACCAGAAATTGTAATTCATAGTTGAGGGAGATAGATTCCATCAGCAGAATATTTTAATGCTGTGCTTATTCCTGATGCCACTTGTGTTAAAGAAGCAGCTGTCACAGTGTAAGTCCTGGGATGCAAAGTGATGTGTAGAAGATATGCCAGTGACGATGAAGGCCACCACAGATCTAACTCGCTTTTTCTAGACTTGAGAGAGTGAGAATTTCCGCTGATTTCTGGTAAACAGTTTCAGGCAACCAAAGTTTAAGTTATCACTTGAAGTTTTCACACAAGCAAATTTACTTGTACATCATGTGTGTATTCAAAAGACAAAAATAGGGAGAGCATTCCTTAAAAATTTGTCTTGAAATAGAATGAAAGAAAGCAAATATTAAGACTAATTGGATTTGTTTGTTGGTTTGTTTGCCATGGGATAAAACTAGACTAAAATATCCAAACTTGAAAATAAAAATAGCTTTCATATTTATTTTTCACTGTCTGCTTTGTCCAATGAAGAAAATGTCAAAAGTAATTTTGCAATTGGAATGATAGTCATAAAAGAAGTATTGTATTCCGCAAACTTTCAAAAACCAAATGGGACGCTTATATGGAAATCTGAAATTAAAAACCTAGTATCCATAATTTAGTGCTTTCAGGTTAAGATTAGAGAATGAATATTTGCAACATACTCTGTTTCTGTGTTTTGGGTTTTTTTTTTTCTCATTTTCTTTGGAAGAGCAGGCAGTTTTGTGAGGTGGAGCATCAAACTTCATATGAGTGATGCCTTCCTAGTACCATAATGTTGGTAAAAGTCACTTCAGAAGGCTGTGCCTTCTGGACCAGATCCAGAGGGACCTGGACAGGCTGGAAAGTTGGGCACAGAGAAACCGCATGATGTTCAATACGGACAAGTGCAGGGTCCTGCAGCTGGAGAGGAATAACCCCAGGATCCAGTATAGATTAGGGGTCGACCTGCTGTAAAGCAGCTCCACGGACAGGTACCTGGGAGTCCTAGTTGATACTAAGTTAACAATGAGTGAGCAGTGTGCCCTCATGGCAAAGAAGGCCAATGGGATCTTGGCCTGCATCAGGAGGAGTGTTGCCAACGGTTCAAGGGAGGTGATCCTGCCCCTCTACTCTGCACCTGGAATATTGTGTGCAGTTCTGGGCTCCCCAGTATAAGATGGATGTGGAGCTTCTAGAGAGGATCCAGTAGAGAACAACAAAGATGATTAAGGGAATGGAACATCTCTTCTATGAGGAGAGACTGAGTGAGTTGGGCCTGTTTATCTTGGAGAAGAGAAGGCTGAGAGAGGATCTGATTAACATATGTAAGTGCATGGAGGGGGAATGTAAGGAGGAAGGGGCCAAGCTCTTTTCAGTGGTGGCCAGTGATAGGACAAGAGGAAATGGGTATAAGTTGAAACACAGGAAGTTCCATCTGCATGTGAGGAAGAACTTCTTTACTGTGAGGGTGACAGAGCCCTGGAACAGGCTGCCCAGGGAGTTTGTGGAGTCTCCTTCTCTGGAGGTCTTCAAAACCTGCCTGGATGCCACCCTGTGCCACATGCTCTGGGTGTCCCTGCTTGAGCGGGAAGCTTGTACTAGATGATCTCTAGAGATTCCTTCCAACCTTAAACATTCTGTGATTCTGTGATTCTGTGATTCTGTGAGGTGAGACTGTCTCAGACAGGGAGCAGTTACTACTCAGCTCTTCTACTTTTGGAAGTGATCAGGATAATATTATGGTGCAATGATAACTGAGGAATATGTTGAATAACAGGTAGGTTATTCGTTTTGGATAGGTATCCAAAATGTGATAGGGGTTAAAATGTTTAAGAGCCATAGCAGATTTGACTGAGATCTCCTGTTGCTGGTAGCTACTAAAAACAGTGTAGTGTGTGGTAAATGCCAAAGACTAGAAAGGTGGTGTTGCTTTGCCAGTGATAAAATGAGGAAGCATTTATCTGCTATGTTTCTATCATTCTTCAGCAAAACAAGATAAGTAGTTGATAAAGGATTGAAAAATCATGTCAATCAACATGCTTTTATGTAAAGCACAATTTGTCAAGCAAACCTTATACCACCAGCCTTTATATATTACAGGTTTGGTTGGCAGAGGCAGCTACACGTCTAACATGCAGGATTTGCAAGGCAGCAGGTATTTCAAATGAAAGCAGGCAGTGCCAACAGAGCACGTCCTAAGCAAATGAAGCTCTGGCAGTCAGACCTGGAGAAGCAGCAGTTAACTGAGAATCTTCCTCACTGGGGCAGCACCACTGCCACGTTAGGGCTCATGCTTTTAAGCATTTTCATAACTGATCTGCCAATAAAACTATAGAGTTAAAACTGTTAAAACTGAACATCTGTTTTCTGGTGGACTGAAGGATTGACTGGAACACAGGGTAATCATCTGTCCTTGCATACTCCGTTTGTTAAATGGGACCCTTTTCAGATGAAGTGTTTTAATTGTGCAAAACATTGCACAATTAAAAAAAAAGTGCAAAACACATAAAAGAATGGAACTTAGATAATCAGTAGTAATTAACTACTTAGTAGTAGTTAATTACAGTAGTAATTAACTTAGATAATCAGTAGTAAGGGAACTTAGATAATCAGGGGAACATTGACCTTAAGAGTAAAGACTGCTGAGGATCTGGGGGTTGTTGCAGACAACAGGCTGCTTTTGAGGAGTGGTAGGACAAAGGGAGCTGGTCTGGTCTGTGAATATGTGAAATGAGAATAAGGCAAAGAAAGAGGAAATTTGTTTCAGCTCTCAAGACATGAAATATATTAGTAGTAGTCTGAACTTGTGTATATTGTTATTAGTGGGAGCCTTACAGGCAGCTAAATCAGAAGCATCTGTAGTTACCAGCTGATAGTAAAAGATGAAAGTATGCCTGCTGTTAAAAATACTAGTTGGATTTATTTATTTATTTATTTGCCATGGAGTACCTATAAAGTGGATAGTTAAGCTCAAAGCACATTCAATAACTGTCTTCAAGTCAGGTCAGTTCTTCCAAGAAGATGATATCAGACCTCAAAAGGGCAGGAGTGAAAAGTAGCAGTTATACAAGGACTTGTGGCAGTGTCTGCAGTCCCTGGCCGCAGTGCTCAGTGGCCCTTCTGTGCGCCCAAGTTTGCTGTATTTGTCAGCAAGCGAAATGACATTCTGTATATGTCAAAAAAATAAGAGTTCCTAAGTGTATTTTCTTCTTGTGTTTTAGTTGTGAGTGGTTATGGCCTTCGCCCAGGAGCAAAACAAGCCCTTTGCAGCAAATAATCCAGGAATTGCTTAAGGTTGAGCTTTATGCTTTGATACCACTTGAACTGCGTTGCCTGCCCCCAAACTGCTCTAGAAAGCTTATTTAGAAAATTTTAGAGGAACAAAGTATTCATGGAAGTACTCAGTACTCATTCATGGAGTACTCTGTACTCATTCATGGAAGGGAAAACAAGGTGAGGAGGTTTTGAGTGCAGAGAAGAGGAAACTATTTGGTACAGTTTATTGGCAGCCTTGATCAGAAGGACAATCTTGCCCCCTTATTAAGTCCCTAAGGGATGCATTTAAAGTATCCTGTAGCAACCTCCTTCTCCAAAGCCACTATCTCCATAAAGAATACAAAGTCACATACTAGAGCCATGTGTGAAATCGCTGTTTTTCATAGGGAGTTGTTGGCACGAATCTTGTGGAATAGGCTGCTGTTTCTTTTCTCCGACTTTTTTCTCTGCTTAAACTGGAAAAGGATTTAGTAGGAACTTTTCAGAGTTCTCAGGAAGAACGAGTGCATGCATTTTCTGTCTTTCCCCCAAACTGAAATAATGCTTTTCTGTATTATCCTTTGCTCTATTTGGATGTTTGAATGTTGGAAGAAGTAAAAAGGAGCAAGAATAAGGTACCTAATGCTGAAAGGATATATTTCTAAATAGATTTCCAACTTCATTATGTTTGCTTGATATATAATAACCTTCTCTGGATATCTTTGCCACCATGCATCATGAATTGTGTTTTCTGGAGAATATTCTGTTTGCCTATGATAACCAACAGAAGCTTCACTGCCGAAGAATTGGAAGTGTGTTTATATTGATCCTGTATGTCCTTCATAAGCAGCTTTTTTTTGTCTGTATTAACAGGTCTCACCAACTCATAACCGTCCTGCAGGGAGTGGGGAGCAGAAACAGGCCCACACAGTTCTCTCATCGCCGCCTAGAGTAGCGTTTGGCTTGAGGTATGGGACCCTTTGCACCAGCAGCTGCAGAGCTTAGAGGCTGTTTCGTAAATAACATGTCAGTGACCAGAGGAGCAGAACTGCAGCACTAACTGTGATTCCAGTTGTCAGGCAGATTTACACTAAAGCACTTCAGAATAACCATAGGAGACCGATTTTCAATTACCCTCAAAGCTAAAGATCTGGGGGAGATCGAGTTGCTGAGAAATACAAAAGGCAGCCTATGAATAAAACCCCTTGAGCTCGCCAGAAAAATTGGGAGTTCAGGTGCAGATCTAAATTTTTATGTCAATGGGTGTTATCCAGATAAGTTTGAAGAATCCTGAACTTCATTATATGGCTTTTTTTTTTCCCTGAGAGGCCAGGATGTCTTGTGTGTTTATCACCATTAATCCGAGTGACATGTGACTTCAGTTAAATTATGAAAACATGTCTTACAAAAAAAACATGTAAAAGCAAAGCTTTTTGCCTTGTCTTCCTGGATATAGGCTACATTCAGTTCTATTAAAGATAACAAGTGTTTATACCAGAGTCTGCTTTAAAAAACCACTGTGTTCAAAGAATTCTGTTAAAAAAATATTTTCTTGCTCATTTTCTTGTGGTAATTTGTCATGGTCCTTGAAGAGACTATATTCTAAAAAGCACCAAACTGCAAAAGGAAATTTTTACACTTCTCAGTTTCCTCATGTCTCTCGTATTATTACAGATACTACAAACTGAATTTGTCATCTTCCCGCTTCCTGGATTGCAGCCATTAAAGAGTGTTCAGGAACCCAGATGTGATGTATGCATCAGCGTAATCCCCAGGGGATTGTGCTGTGCAATATTTAGTACAGATACAAAACAGTTTTGTCTCTACTCTTGATTTAAAGATGCCAGGGCTACCGTTGGCACTGCTCTTAGGAGCACTCCTTGCAGCTCTGCTTCTCAGCATGTTTGCTGAAGCATTGTTCATTGCTGAATGAAAAAAAAAAATTAACAGTTATTTTGACCATTTTTAAGCTGTTGTTATGAACTTTAAGAATTTGCTGTATGATGGACTACATGGCAGTTGTCTGTCTTCAAAAGCAAATGCTGCCTGCCTTCCTGGCCTGGACGTGAAAGAGAAGGAACACACGAGTGCGCTGCAGCTGCAGGCGAGGGTTAAACCTTGTTTCTGTCACCTCTGTTTTTTTTCCCAGTCTGTTTACAGCAAAGCTCAGAGTAAAGCATGCAATAAGGACTCACAACTTAAAAGTAAGCAGCTTTCCCCCTCTTTTGTATAGCTGCTCTTTGAGGCAGTCTGTATGGGAGAGTTACGCTGCTCGGAGCTGTGCAAAACGTGGACCACAGCTCTGAGCAGAGAGTATCTTGTCTGGCATGACATGGGCTGCGCTGCAGAGCAGCCACAGTGATAATTATGCCTGGGCATTCATGGGGCTTACATCCATGTAAGTCACCGGCTGCAGTAAGAGCTGTACATTATTGGGATGAGCCTCGGAAGAGAGGAACAGCCCCAGCAGCTCCAGCAGAGCCCGCAAGGAGGAGGACGGATCCCTCAGAGCTGGGCGACCATGGCCACGTGGCCATTCGCTTCAGCAGCTTCTTGAAAGCAACCAAAAACCCCTTGAAAACCCTGGGGCTTCCCTCCATGCTGCACTCTCTTTTACTTCCCGTCCTGACCTTAGAGTGATGAAGCCCCACGAGCATTTCCTTACCAAGCTTCCCTTTCTCTCTGACAGGAAGCCTAGAGGGGAGGGGAAAAAATGTCGGAAGGTCTATGGGATGGAGAACAGAGATATGTGGTGCACTGCCTGCCGGTGGAAGAAGGCCTGCCAGAGGTTCATCGACTAGAGACTGGCGGCGTGCCCAGGAGCTGGGGCTGCGGCTGCACTGGGTCGCTTCCCGCTTGCCCGCCCAGGATGCACTGTTTGCTTTGGGTTTTTATTTTTGGAAGAGCTTTGCATTTCAAAGTGAAGCACTTGTAGCCAAGGAGAAGCACTAATCAAAACCTGTGTGGAGCAATAGAGCAAAAAATAATTGAAAAAAAGACCAACAAAATGAAGAACATGCAACAAAATTCTGTCTTACTAAGTATTGAAACCAGAGCAGCTATTAGTGTTTTTCTGTAAAAGAAAGGAAAAAGTTAATTTTTTTGCTAACTCTCTGAACTACTTGCTCCTTTGGACCCCTTTTTAACCATTTCAGTCTCTGTATTGTGAACGTCTGTATTAGCTAAACTGAACAATTTTTCTTTTCCTGGAACGAAGATTTTTTTTTTTTTTTGAAAGCTTTCTAATAAACACTTCAAAGTCGTATAAGCTACAGTTTACTCAACAAAAGCTGTACCAAGACTGGAGCCTGCTAACCAGTTCTCCTAATATGAATGATCATGGTCATACGGTATTTTTGGAAAGGGGATGTGGGGAGGAGTTGCCTTTTTCTTTGTTTGTTTGTAGGACGAAAGTCTGAATTCACAAGAAGGACAAACAATGTCCCTGGAAGATTTTTAAACCAGATACAGACTGGTCAAGTGGAACAAAGTCATCTAAGTACCAAATTGGATTTTGATCCCCTAGAGGAAGAAGAGCGGGCATGGAAAGTCACCAGCAGGTTTTGTCACAACGGAAGATGAGGGAAGAAATCTACTGATCCTTGATTGAAACCCATAAGAATACGATTGGGGTCCAGTAGCTTTTCTTACCACTGCCCCCTTTTCTAGGGAAGATTTACAATTGGACCAGCAGAATTATTGCTATTGCTGCAGAAGCCCTGTAAAGAACTGGTAAATGCAGCCATTAGAATTACAAGAAAGGTTTGTTCAGGGATGTGGTCCAGCCCAGCAGTTCTGCTCTTGTTTCCTTTTCTCCTGTTTGAGAGAATGTTGTTAAA
Source organism: Rhynchotus rufescens (assembly GCA_032273925.1). NCBI lineage: Eukaryota > Metazoa > Chordata > Aves > Tinamiformes > Tinamidae > Rhynchotus > Rhynchotus rufescens. Next base: position 26,028 of record JAVCKT010014599.1, read on the forward strand.
TTGATGGTTTCCTCAGTTGTGTGGGTTTTTTTTTCATTAAAGTTCCTAACATCTATTGTGTACAAAAAAATTACTACAGAGAAGAAAGTGCCCCCTTTCCACAAGTTGATCCCCAAAAGAGAAGTACAACAGCAAAGGAGCAACATATTTATGGTAAAACTACATTCCTAAGCTCATTTTGGTGTCAAAATTAATATGTTTTTATACTGGCAGTACTTGGGTAGGTTTGGATACTTTGTACGTTTGTCCAATAGAAAATCTGTACCTGGATGCAGGAAGCCGGTATTCTCTTCCAACTGATACAGAATTCCCATTAATTGTTGTTTTAGTGGAAAAGTAAGACAAGAATTTCTTAAGATATGAATGTATCCCACTGAACAATCCTTGTTCATTAAACAAAACAAGGCACCCAAGAAAACCACCTCAAAGTTTTCCTGTTATTAGAGGCATGCAAGCCCACTGATTTCTGGATTTCTTTTTCATACCATCTGAAATCAGGCCAGATTTTAGGTATTTCTTTTTTTTTTTATTATACAAGCTGCCTAATCCTCACAGAAATAAGGAGACTTTAATTATCTAAACAGCTTCCTAAAATCTGGTCCAAAGTTCCCTTGTTAGCTTCACTGAGTGTGCATTGCTGCTTATGCCTGCGTAGCAAGCCCAAAATGATGAAGCAGTCATTAGAACGTGGGCTATGAAACCAGTAAAGCAGTGCTAAGCAGTACAGTATATAGTAGGAGCTTCCAGAGGATACCATCTTTTATTTTTCTTCTTTTTGAACAGCTTAATTGGGCAATCAGACGCCTAATTTGAGCGTGCTGGTCTGATGGTTCACAAATGGTGCCATTTACATGCCCGAGTGGCAGGATGTGCTTGCATGCACCCAGGTACTCGATTTTGTGCCCAGTTGTATTAAGTCATGGGAAAGGGAAAAAGAGAAAGAAAATAGACTCTGAAATCCAGTAAGGCCCTGGAATATATATACGCACATGTATGTGTATATAGAAGAAATCTGGGGTTAACAGGGAAGAGAAAATGGTTTTGTTTGTAACTATAAAAGAAGCTCAACTTTGGTGGATATATATGTAGGCATTGCTTTATTACCTTTCCTTTTAGTAAAATGTGGGGTTTTCTTTGCATGTTTTATTATTTTGATTTCTGTAGTAAAACACCTCAGAGTAATTAGTAGTCATTTCATCTTAAAACACTGTTTGCTCTTTGTGTAGTTACCTTGGGGGAACGTAGAAAATCTGAATCTTCTCAAAGATTTTTGTGCTGGCTTCCCCACTTTTTTTTTTTGCAAAGACTCCAAGACTAATTATAAAGAGTTTATAATAATTAATTTCACCATTTTTACAGTATTTCCCCATTTATTAGTTGTTCTCCTCCTTTTCTCTTTTCACTTCTTTGCTATGGAGAGGTTTTTTTTCTGAAAATAATGTATTAGATGGTATATTTTTTCTATAATGTCATGGTATCATGAGCACCTTTCCTGAGGGCACTTTACAAATGAATCTAATAAGATTATTTTTGATAAATTTCTGCACAAAAGGGTAAAGTCTTTCTGGTAGAAGGGAGTTAACGTAGTTGTAATGGTCATGGAGCAATGTTTTGTTGCCAGACTAGTTTGTTCTGTGCATTTGGATTCTCTACAGCCACAGAGTTACAAGTTACCACAGCATGCGAGAAGGTTTGCGTTAACAAACTGAGGGCAGAAACTATTTGGTCTAGCATCGCTCTGGGTAGGTGGAAGCTAGATTGTCAGCACTTTTACACCAGTTGTAATCGGCAAGGTCTGTGCGGGACCAGGGTTGGAGGTGAGGGCGCGGGCGTTTGGTTTGTGGGCGCGCGGCGCTGGAGGCAGCGCCTGAGCGGGCCGGGAGCGCCGGCGCTGCCCTCCGTGCCGGCCCGCGCGCCGCCGGCTGCTCCCGCTCCCGCAGAGACGCTGCCGGCCTCGCGGCGTGCCAGCCGGGCCGGGACTGCCGGCAGAGCCCTCGCGCGGCTGCAGCGGCGCGCAGGCTGCCTTGGGCTCTCCCGTGCTGGAACACGGCGCCGCAGCGCTCTCCGAAGCTCCGTCCTGTGGCTGGCACCCTGACCACCACTGACTCGGGTCAGGCCTCCCAAAGCAGGGCCTCCTTGTCTCGTGCCCCGCAGGAGGGTGAGCTTAAGCGCTTGGCTTGGCCACCCCCATCGCTGCCCCCCGGAGCTCCTCCCTTCCCTTGCTCCCTAAGATACAGGTCGGTGTCTGCCCCTCCAAAGCAGTCGGGAGGATTGGACAGACGCCATGAAGCAGCACCCGCGTTGCTGCAGGCCTTTGGATGTCTGCTCATTTGTGTCAAAGGACAGAGTTGCGCCCCAAAATACAAAAATGGAAGGATCTCGTTTATTAGTTTTGACCACCTACTAGTCATAGAAGCTCCTGGCATTGATGTCTGGCTTGGCATTGACAGCATCGGTCCCATATATTTTTCTTGGAGTCTTCCTGCTGTAACAACCCCACTTTGCCTACTCCTCCCAGAAAATTACCTGGAAAAAAAAAATTATTTAAGAGACGGGAATTTTCAGAGGCAGTTTCAAAATGTGATTATGTTCCAGCTGCTTCTGTGTGAAGTAGCAACTATTAGGCATGAAGTACTCTGGTCATCTTATTTGTAAAGTTATTCCCACCCAAAACGACGTGCCTGATTCTGTAGTGCCTTGCACAGGTGTACACAGATACACAAGATGCAAAGCGAGCAAGAGCTTTCCCTCTGCAGCCTGCCCGTTTGCGGTTCCTGTGGGTGATACCCGCTGCCGGCCACGGCCGCGCGGGGTGAGCGGGGAGGCCCCTGGGCAGAGTGCCCGGCTGCCGCGTCGCCTCGCCGGAGCCACGAGCCTGCTGCGAGCCGCTGCGGATCTGTGAATTCCTTGCACCTGCTTTCTCTGATCCCATAAACTGTCTCATCCCTTCCCCACATTTTTGAAGGTGAGGAAGAAGCAGGTACACAACAGAAGGCAGGGCTGTAGCACAGAGTTCTAGCTGGACACGCACTTAAAGATGGGTTCCAGCTGTAGGCAGTATCCAGATGTTGACTCCCCCCTTGTACCAGACCGATTGTTGTTGTGGTGGTTGTTGTTGCTTTGTTTGGTTTCCCGTTCTCTGCCATGCGCTGGCAGCAGCTGGAGTCAGCTGTGAGTGAGGCCACATGAAGGGATCTCTTTTTCCCCCACTCTTGAAGATGCTGCAGCCGTCTCAAAAACTGACTTGAGAAGCTCGCTGGCCATGGGCAGAGCCGCAGCAAATCACCTGTGAGGCTCCTCGGCCCTGCTTCAAGCTTCAGAGCAGCCTTTGTAGGGAATAATTATGCTGCTCCTTTTCTTAAAAAATATTTTGATCAGGAAATTTCGTAAAATCTTACATTATTATGACTTATATCTGTACTTCATTATTTTTATATAGGTGGCAGCACTGGAAGTGAGACCTATAAGAGTGTTGGATTTAATGCTTGTCAGGATTCATCTGGTAGATACTGTTGGCCATTGCAAAACATTATAGTGGAGATTTTGTCCTAGTCTAAATTCAGGAGAATTATATGATACCTTTATCAAAATAACCAGAAAGGAAGTCACTAGCAAAAACTTACCAAGCTGATGGTTTAGATACAGAAGGTACCTACTAAATGTCAGCAGCCCCTGTCTGCAGGTATTTGAGTCTGGAAAGCTTCTCAGTGCTAACAAAAGCCCCAGAATATACAGTTACAGTTGATAATGTCTGCTTGTACTCTGCTTTTCCGTCCGAGACTAGAGTACTTTTGCCTAGACCACTATCTCCTATCAAAGTGCAAGATTAAAGAACATTTGTAACTTCCATTTATAACTTTTTTGAGTTTATTTGGTCATATATAAAACACTACACCCTGTTCTTTCTGCTTTGAACAGACCGTTTTCAATGAGAATCCAGAAAGACCCTGAAAGTAGAGATGAGTCTGTTTCTGATGCCGTCAAGCAAAATTGTTTAGTTGCTTGTACTTTCAGCAGAAAAAAAAACTTGTTCAATAAATTCATAAATCACAATGCAAGGGAACAATTTAATATAGTAACAAATCAGTGTTGTGCTTTTTAAAACTCACCTTAAAACCAAGAATTTTTGTCCTTCAATATTTGACTCTTAAATATGAGAAATCTAATATACCCTTGAGAGAAATTAATTTAGTGTTATTAATATGTTTTGCCATATTACTTGGGATTCTACACAATATTATACTAACAAGGCAGCATTTCAAGACCAAATCCAGATTTTTTATTGAATTCTGTGTTAAAGATAAATACACTCTGATGCTTAAAAATGTTTGAATGTCAGTGTTTACTATCTTTGCCAAATAGGAAGTTCGAGATTT
>JAVCKT010014604.1:6637-18075 GCA_032273925.1 Rhynchotus rufescens
TTGTGTTAGTGGTTTTCCTGGTGGGTTTTCTGGGTAGGTACCAGGAAAGCTCTGAGGGAAACGAACAGATACTGCCAGACCAGCATGGCTCCTGGAAACAGGACAGCTACATGAGCATGGCTTTGCCTTGTTTCTCATCATCTCTAATTAGCTAATCAGGAGCAGAGCTGCATTTCCACAGAATCCTGCTTCTAACTTTAATTCATATCAATATGTTCAGGAGTCCTCTGCATGTTGCGAACCTCCCCTAGCTCTGTATTTCAGAAAGTCCAAATCCTATCCTCTAAATTCAAACAGTTTCATTTGTATTTTAGTTTTCCAATCTGTGTGACAGATATCTGCCTCCTTTGTCAACGCTTTGAGAATTATATATATGGACACACACACGCTATATATATATAAAAAATATAAATATATAAAAACTATATATAAAGTATAGTTCTGTTTATATGTATATTTATAAATATAACAATATATATAAACTGTTATTGCCCTGTAGTTATTTATAGTTCTTTGCTTTTCAGCTTGAATGAAATCGGGTTGATGTTTTGATAGGCTTATCATTGTGTCTGGGAAATTGCTGTTTCCAAAACATTACTTGAACTTTGAGGAAATGTACTTTTGTAGGTTGAAAGTGCAATTGCTAGAAAAACTCAGTGTAGTTTTGATGTATTAAATTGGAACCTGTTATGGGATAAGACAGTGTTTTGCAGTTAGCCATTAAAAGCCACCAAAAAGGAATGAAAAAAATGTAAAATGTATCTTCCCCTTGTATCGCTAAAGTGGTCTTAAGTGAAAAGCAATTTAAAAGCATGTGTTACCCATCAAAACTGAAGTGCATGGTATGTCAAGAACAGCTTTGCCAAATGAATACTTACCATTTGCATTTTCTTCTTCAGCTCTGCATTGGCGCGCTGGTATGCTTCAGACACAGCATTTAGGTAATAGATGGCAAGGCTACAAAAACAAATGTGTTGTATAGTGATAGATCAGGGGAGAGAGAAACTTTTAAAGGCAGAGAAAGCAAAATCCCCAGAGTTAACGCATTCCCGAGAATACTGAGGGTAAATTTAAACCTAAAAAAGGAAATTCCTCCAACGAACCACCTCGCTCTTCAGCTCCCAAATGGACAAAGCTAAACAAGTCTATTTTATCTGACCTGTTTTGTAGTTCTGGAGAAATTCCCAGTGCTATGCTGGACTCACAGAGCTCCTGTGGGAAATGGCAGAGCTCCCAAGCAGCCCTAAACTCACAGCTGCCACTATCCCTGAGCTGGGGATACCACCACACATTGCTTAACTTTATTTGACAGCAGGCCTGACAGATACGGAACTTACATTTTTAAAAAAAAAAACTTCCAAGTCATGTCTGGCTGCAGCTGGCACTAACTAGCCCTGGATATCACCAAGGATCCATCATTAACTTCAAAAACATTCCTGCCTCCTTTATGTATTGCAGATCCTTTACTCTATCTTCTTACTCTACTGCTTCCAGGACTTTCACTTCCTGACTTGTATGATGCCCCTAAACACATGTCCCTCAGTGGGTCTGCTGTCCTGTGGGGTTATGAGCTGGGAAAGCCAATGTATATCCATGTTACCCAAACCCAATCTAGTGGCTGTATCCAGAGGTCCATATTCACTGGTTCTGACTCAAGTGGATTTTTAGCAGTACCATCTATAACTCATAGAGTGGGCTTATGTACAGCTGAACTTCCAAGGAGGGATCTTGGAGGGATCCTCCATCTGTTGGGATGAAGGAGGGCTGGTGAAGGGCCCTCCACCACTGAAGTTCTGCCTGCTTCTCCGTATCTGTTTTTTCCGCTGGTGGTCTACGAGCTACCTTGAGAGTATAAAGGCTTAGGAGGAATTTAGGCTGCTTGATGCCACAGAAAGTTTGATAGGATACACTAGTCCAGGAACTCTATTCTGTTCCAAAATAACAGGAAAAATAAAAAAGAAAGAGGTTTTTTTTATTTAAAAAAGTCACCCTTCATCCTCTTTGTCTTGTTATGGACTGTCTGCTTCCCCTAGTCAAGCCTCGGCCCTTGGGTCTTTCCTCAGCAAGCCCATTCCCATGATAAAAATCAATTCTGTCTTTCTGCTTTTGCTCATGGGAGCACCACCACAGCAATGAAGCTGGGGTCAAGGGGGAACCAATGTCCCTTTCTGCTGGTGGCAGTCTTTTAGGTCGATTCCTCTCTGTCACACAGCTGAGACCAGATAGGTACTAGACTACACAGGAAACCTGGAAGAAACTTAGGAACGAGGAAAGCTGTGGTAGAGCAGTGCTGGAACCCTATCCTGAACGCACAGTGCTTGAAGCAGAGACAGGGAAAGGAAGGTGAGTGGGACCCAGGTCAAAGTGGAGCCACAGGCTTTTGTTTAATTTCCTTCTGTGAAAAGGAGCCTGCCAAAGCAAGGATAAAATAAGCTAAGCTGGAGAGATCTAAAAGGCAACTGGAATGGAAGAAGGTTTCCTGGCATCCAGCCTTTGGCACATGGAGAGGTGCATATTTTAAAACATGCCCAAGTGTCTGGGATTGTCTCACCACTAACGCCACCCGCCAGCCAGTAATATTTTGGTTGTCAGAAATGCCTCCTCCTGCTTTTGTAGAGTGATTTTATTCTTCTAAATTATAAACATCATCTGCTTAGTGACTCCGAGCCGTTCCTGGGAAAAGCACCATCCGTTCAGTTCACCACTACCGTTTTTCAAAAATTGTGTAAAATATGCAAACTAAAAAAAAAAAAAAAAGAAAAAAATCCTGACAATTCATAATCCACTTGAGTAGTTACGGCCAAGGCTCAACAATCTTGAAGTAGGTTGGGGGATTTTTTCAGCAGAATATCCAACTTTAAGCTGACCAATGCAATATATACAGAACTGATTTCCCAGGTGGGAGATCATGAGGAGATACTCTAGATAGTCTTTCTTGAGACCTTCTGGAGGAGTCTGTCTTAAAGAGACACCTTTCCTTCCTTTACCAAAACTCAGTGTTTGTCTTTGATATATTTGTGATCTGAGCGAAAAACCTTCAGGAATTTTGCTTTTTCTGTAGTAGTTCTGTAGTAGTTTCATTTCTTCTTCATCAAACTGATTGTATCATCAGCAACGAGCTGAATTCCTGCCAGCTTTTTGTCCTGGCTGTCACTGGAGTAAATAGAAGGAAACTCTCACTGAATAAAACTTTTATGTTCACGTCAAGACCTACCCCATTGCTTGGAGGGTTGAATGAGGGGGGGTTTATCAAAGCCTCAGCAAGCTAAATTGTAACCTTGATGTAAAGATCATCTATTTGGGATGGATTAGTTATGCATTCTTCATGTATTAGTAGTAGCATCTGTTAGTGCTACATCACAGCCCTCAGGAATTGGGCAAATATCTCAGTAGCATGCTTGATGATAAGGGGGAGGTAGCATGAAGCTTTTTGTCTTCTGCACGTACCTGGGCTGAGTCTCACAAGTGCAGTGTCTGTCTATGTGAGTTAAATTATTTGATGATCTTTATTTAGGTTAAAATCAATAAAGTAATTTTCGGCATGTAGAGGGATGGCAAGTCATTTTCAGCTTAATTGGGATTTTTTTCTTGCTGTTCTAATAAGAGACTCCTGCGACATATTGTAGCAAGTGAACTTGCATTTGATTTAATTTAATAGAATTATCTTTACTTTAACCTGTTCAGAAAAAAAAAAAAAAAAAGGTATTGCAGTGCATCAGAATGGCTGTTCTGGATCAGATCAAAGGTCCATCTGGCCCAGAGGCCTATTTCCAATGTGAGCGGATGGTCAGGGAAGAATAAAGTAAGCAAGAATATATGGTAGGTCCCCTGAAACTCTCTCAGCCTCTAGCTTTTTGGTCTGGTGTGGTCAAAGCTGCCTATAAATTGTGACTACAGCTCTCCCACTCTTTCTGATAGCTTTGAAAACCTCAGGAGCAATGCCAAAAATAAATAAATATAGAGAGAGAGTATGTATTTATATGTGTGTGTATACATATATGTATATAAAAACTTGACCTGCTCCTATCCTAATGCTTCTGAAGATCAAATATGACTTCAGACATAAATTCAAAGCTTAAATGATCAGACAGCACTGAAACAAATTCTAGATGTAATATCTGAAAAAAAAAAAGTCATTATATTTTTGGAACTTGTAATTTTTGAATACCCTGGCTCGACAGTGCTGTAAATACCACCAGCTGTGACAGAAATTGCTTTTCCACAAGGAACCAGGCTAAAACCATCCACACAGTTCCCACAGGCTACTGAAAATTTTCACATGGAATCTACAATGCTTTGAAAATCCAGCAATGTCAGCAGTACATTTCAGTGTAAAGGCAGTGTTTAATTGGGTCAGGAAATGAAGTGATGACAAGCAGTCGAGCTGACTCAGTGCGAAGGTTACCTTGCTCTCAAATATCAACTGCCAACTCCAACTGCTCCCTGAAGACAAGTCCTTTGAACCCTGCCAAGTGAGCATTGGAACCTCCTCAACGCGGGCACCCAGTGGCAGCAAGTGCTGCAGTGGGTCCCTGCAAGTGGGCACAGAGAGGCAGCTCATCCTGATGTGGGATGACCACATCTAGCAGGGAGAGAGCACGTGGGAAGGAGTCCTCAGCCTGGATCTCGGACATTAACACTGCAGAAGTTGCACATTACTAAAATTCGGGATTCTTTTTCAACCTCCTCCCCACAATGAGAATATAAAATGTTGCAGGAAAAAACTTACACCATGAGCAGAATTGCCGGTATGATTAGTCCCGGATTAGCCAAATAGCTGAAGATCTTGGCAACAAAAAGTGGGAAATCAAGTTCGATAGTCTCTTGAATGACTTCGTACATCCTTTTCTTTCCACTGAAAAGATAAATAGGCAGTTAGGGACTATAGCTAGTTCCTGGAGGTCAGCAAAAACTCCTTATTTAAAGATACATATTTGCATGTTTCCTTTCACTAAGCAACTGTTTGCTGTTGGCCACCAAGGTATTTTGACTTAAAAATCTACTAAAAAATCTGTTTTTATTTCAAATTATCTCTTGTTCAAGCTTTTTTCTCCTACTGAGTATAGAAGTATCTCTGTTAGATTAACTTTCTCCAAGAGAAAATATATCTATTTCAAGCCATAGTTCCTGCAGGAGTTCCGATCATTTATTCCTCTGAAATGTATAAAAACCCTAAAAAATGCAGTAACCATACATTTTTTGATCAATATCTCACTGAATGTGGCCTTTTCATAGTAGAGATGACTTTCCATATACAAATTCTGGCTTTCTGAAATAATGAGCCAACTTGAAGAGCAGCTAAGTAAGGACAAAGATAGCAAGCTGTGATTATCACTTAATAGGAAACTCAGTGAAAGAGTAATTTTAAACTGGGTTGATAAAACAGATGAGAATATTCTGTATGAAAATAGAATGAATCTGTACAATCAGGGAGTTGGGCTGGGTTGCATAAGTGACCTTCTTTAGACCACAGCAACTACGATCTATGAATTCAACCCTGTTGGTGTCTATTCCTAATCTTTAGGCTTGTTTCCTTCGTAGATCTGGCAGATTCATTGCAGGTTCTGCTTAGGAAAGTGTTGGATTCTGTTGTCATGATGAGAATCAATAAATACAGAGCTGGCTAAATGGTATTCCAACTTCATCAGTTGTCACCAGCCCAGAAGAGTTAAGCTTTTAATCAAGCTGTGGTAGGAGAGGTGTGCTGAATAGATTTTGAAGGGGAGATTAGAAACTAAAATAGCTCTTTCACATTTCATGTTAGTCATCTCCAAATGATAACCCGCAGGCAACAAGTTCCTTGTCAGATCTCCTGACATAGCTCATTGACACCTGTCTTCACTCTAGAACTAAGGAAAATTTGGTCTGTCACCTTCTCTCGACTATTGCCAATTGTTATTAGTGCATGAATAACCCAAAACAGTGCCTCTACAAGAACAATTTGTTCCAGTTTGGTTCCTTGCTGAGTCAGACCTCGTGGGCACAGGAAATGGTGTTACTCAATCAAATTAAACTTTATTGGCATGTTAATCCAGTCCACTGAGTGCTCTGTGCAGTGCTGATTCAGGCCTAATTAAAAAAAAAAAAAGAGCAATTTAGGGAGAAAATAAAAGCTGCAACAGTGCAGGCTCAGACCTATCAATTTCCTACTATTTTCCAACAACTTTCGGCAAATAAAATCCATCTTGTTCTGTGGGAACTCTTGGTGTTAAGGAAGGTCTTGGAAGGCTTGATGTCTCCTATTGCTTTTTGGGAGAAGCTGTGCCATGCTGCCTATCCCTGCACTCCTCTTGTGCTTTCACTGGCCTTTGTTGGAGGAGCACTGGAGGAGTTCTGGGAATCACATAAGTGAGGAGGGGACAAAGCATCTGAATTAGCACAGCCTGCTGGAAAAAAGAAAAACAGATGAGGACTTGGAGCAAGCTCAGTGCTCCCAGGTGCCTGTTTGTATCTCACAGGCGATCGTGGCCTGTTGCCTTACCCAAGACAGAAAATTGAGGTACTTTCCACCTTCTCTGTTGGATAAAAAGCCTTTTAGTTTCATGAAAATACTCTTACATCAAGATAGAAAACTAGCATTTTGTTTTTTTATTAATACCTGAATGGTCCACAGTCAAAGGAAGGAGGCAGGGACATGATGGTGTAAGCTACAGGCAAGAGACTGAGGAACAGGATCAACAACAGAAGTCCCATGTAAAAATTATTAGACTTGGATGCTTTAAACACTCGCTCATGAGGGACATTGCTACTCATGACAGCCCAGCACTGAAAATACATGGACGTTAATAAACGCAGCACGTTTATACCCACAAGCCCTGGTGCATAAAAGGATCCCATCCTAAAAAGGAAAGGAGAAGAACAAGTGTTACTTTTTGCTTGACTGGACATTTTTTTTTTTTTTTAATAGAAGATAAAACTTGTTAATACAGTGGCAGTGGCCAGTTTGTCTGCAAGTGGTATCTAAGCAGGCTGACTTCTGGAGGAGAAGAACCCAGAAGCACTGTGTTAAGGCACAGCAATGGTATATTGAGGGCCAGCAAGGTCTCAGACCTCTCAATAGTTGCGGAGAGAGATTTTCAGTTTGTGATAAAAATTACTTCAAAAAAAGGGGTTGTTTTTGGTCCCAGGTGGTCTAAAACAATGTATTTTTCTGAAAGACCAATAAGCTCAGCAAAATAGTGCTTTACAACCATGCATAGAGGCAGTTCCTGAAGAGGACTCTGTCCCTGGATCTCCAGCTGCCCATGGTGGTGGCCTGTCACCACTGCCAGCAGTTTTGTGGTTGCAGAGGAAGCAGGCCGTGTGGTGTTGGTAATAGCCATTACCAATCCCAATAGGGATTTCCTGGGCTTTCAAATTCCAGCCTTCTCAGTACTTTGCCCACAACAAGATGGGCAAGCCTTCAAACAGCATGTGCTGAGAACCTTGTTAGGGAGGAGTTCAGTCCAGTGATTTGAGGACTGAATATTGGACTGGTCCTTTGGGATACTTTGGGACTAGTCCAATTCACAAGATTGTATGTTCTCTAGCCTCAATGAAGAGTTTTTTAAAGAACATGAAAACCAGAAAAGAAATATAACCTACCAAATCATTCCTTGGTTGAAGACCAAACCCAGAACATTGCCACTGATGTCAAACTCAGCATAGGAGGGCTACATGGAGAAAAATAAGAAAAACAGTTTATTGCTACCAGAAGGATGTGCTATTGCTTGCTCTTGCTGGGTATAAGGATGCTTATTTAAACCTGGAGTGAAAGTATTTATGGAGGTCTCCTGCTGCATGCATCCTGGTTGAATGTCCAGAAACAGATGTGTAAAGCAAAAATGGAGCTACTGTGTGCTGGGCTGTTTGGAGAGCACGACTCTATTGTCTTACAGAAAATTGGAAGGATGCTCTGAGATGCTTACACTTGTTGTGTGTTTGTATCTACTAAAGAGTCCTGTACTGCTGTGTGTTATGCATATGTGAAAGAAAAAAAAAAAATCCTTATTTCACTGTGGCAAAAAATAACATCAGCTTCCAACATAGATCAGAAGACCATGTTGTGGGCATAGCACACTACAGCCTGCAAGGTGGGCAATAAACAGAGGTCTGGGGCTTTGAGGAAGGGGAGTTGAGCATAAAAGAGTCTGAATTTGGGAGATCTTAACTATTGAATGAATATCATAATATTTTTTGGAACTTGACTTCATGATTCAAGTTCCTGAGTGGGAGAGAGAATTGTATTTTTGTAGAAGTTCTTTATCGGATAAAACTAATGCAGAGAATAAATATGCCAATTAGAATATCCAAAAAGACCAGAAGATACCTAGAACCACTCAAAACCCATCTTAACATATTAACCCATTTTAACATATGACCCTATATTAATTTTATCTTCTCAGATAAAAGACACTGACTTACAAATCCAGCCTCTAGGTCCCAGCACCAGCAATAATTCACAAATCTGACGAAGCAGGCACGGATGAAATCTCCTACAAGGATGGTTACGAATGTCACTAAGATGTCGGACACAGTGAGCCTTACAAACTCCTGCAATTTGAAACAAGGAAAGCACATTTAGCTCCTATAATTTCCGTAGCCCATTCTGGATTTTATTTTATTAAGCTATTTTTCCTAATCACAGAATCACAGGATGGTTGAGGTTGGAAGGGACCTCTAGAGATCATCCAGTCCAACCCCCCTGCTATGGCAGGGACACCCAGAGCACGGGGCACAGGGCGGCATCCAGGCAGGTCTGGAAGATCTCCAGAGAAGGAGACTCCACAACCTCCCTGGGCAGCCTGTGCCAGGGCTCTGTCACCCTCAAAGGGAAGAAGTTTTTCCTTAAGCTCCTGTGAAACTTTTGGTGCTTCATTTTGTGGCCAATAAATAGTCTTGCTGAAGTCAATTTCAAATTAGGGCACTTCAGGTTTTCCCATAAGGAAGCATTTTATTGCTCCAGCTGATTTTAATGCACACAGGCAAAGTATTTTGCTACTCTGCTGTTCTTAGCGAATGTACTCACTAGGAAGCCAAAACCTCTGGACATTGGATTTCAGCAACCACATCTCTAATAATTACAGTATTGATTACACTATCCAAGGTCTAATTGCCTCTTCAGCTAGTGAAGTCACTGCTGAAGTCACTTTTACCATTTTGGATATTTTAGGAAGGATTCCTAGGTTACTTAATCTGTGAACAGTGGAATGGTCCAGTTTCTTCAGCTCAGTCTGCATGACTTTTAAATAACTGGTCTTTGCATTTCTACTGGCAAGACATGAGTTAAGTTTCTTAGGTCTGTACTTCTCCATCTGTATTGGCTATTTCTAAATATCACATGTCAATTAAATAATCACAGTGTGAAGATTTCCACAGAATAATCTGACCAAATACTGCTATTAGCTAATTAAAAATCCCTTTTGTCTTTCTGAATAAAAATTGTTAACCAAGCATGGATTTGTTTCCTAATCTTCAGTTAATATAAGTACTTAGAATCACATTGGCTTTCCAAGCTGTGTGGTCACTCTTCATTGTAGAAGAGCATTTGCTTTAAAATTTAATAGGCTGTGAGCTTGATAGTTAAGTCACAGTAAATAAAACAGAGCGAAACCACTGGGAGATCTGCAAATCTGCAAACAATCCAAACAAATGGTCCTGCATGAGGCCAGACTATCCACTGGCTTATGGTCAGCTTTGGATGTGTATGTGGGAAGGACGGATATGCTGATCCACACTTTCCTCAAAATGAAGCTGCTTCATTCATTTTAGAACCAAAAGAGAAAGTATTTATTAATTTATAAGCTCAGAAAAGCTTAACTCTCCCTCTCAAGAGGCTGCAGTGTATCAATGTCTCTGGGCGCTGCTTCAAGAGGCTCGAGAGGCTCAAACCTTCACATTGCAAATGATGACTACTTCATTTCACTTGCAAATGTTCGGTTGCTCCTGTTCACTTAAAACTCTGTGTTTGAGGCTCAATTTACTTATCGGAAAGTGTTATCATTCACTGCCATCTAGTGTCACTTGTACAGATTGTCAGGAATTTTCAGACGACTTTTCTGGCTTTAAGAATGAAGACTTGGGTTTTCAGCACTTTGCCCTGGACATCCTGGGCAGCCCCGCTCCTGCTGCTGGGGCTGCAGACGCGCAGTAGGTAGCGCAGAATTGAACCATTTGCACTGAAATAAGCTTGACCTCAGAGGCCACAGAGCAATGCAGATGTGCAATTCAGATCTTTTTTTACTCTAGATTATACTGCACCAGATTTCTTTCCTCTCAGGTGTGTGAGAGGGAGGGGACACCCCAGATGAGCATTGTGAGAAGGTAACTAGAAGGCAGGAGGACTTCGCCCTGAGGAAGACTGTGGGGCTGCCCTGAGTGCATCTGTGGACACGGTCACACAGCAGTGCTAATGTCCATGTCCCATCTTACTGTCCACATGTAGCAGCTAAATACTAATTTTCTGCCTTGTCTTAATCAAGGCTAATTTCACGCAGACACATTTTAATGCAAAATGCCTAGGGTTTTTTTTTTTTTTTGAGGGGGGGACAGTGAAATAGCAAACACCTTCAGCTTTAACTGGTCTAGATTCAGGCCACAGAATTCAAAGACTGATGAATCCTGTTAGTGAAATGAACTCTGAAGACCTCCTCAGTCTCTCCAGATACCTCTGACAGGAGACAGCAAAGTCTTTCACTGCGGTTTTAAAGTACAAATCTCTCAGATCAACAAAGCAACTTCCTGTGTCTTGTGAGACAATCCCTCGGGCATGTATAAGTTCAGGAAGGGGGAATGTTGGGGCGAAGGGGCCAAGCTCTTCTCAGTGGTGGCCAGTGACAAGGGGCAATGGGTTTAAGTTGAAACACAGGAGGTTCCATCTCCATTTGAGAAGGAATTTCTTTATTGTGAGGGAGACAGAGCCCTGGGGCAACAGGTTGCCCATGGAGGCCATGGAGTCTCCTTCTTTGGAGATCTTCCAAACCCACCTGGATGCCGCCCTATGCCCCGTGCTCTGGGTGTCCCTGCTGGGGCAGAGGGGTTGGACTAGATGATCTCTAGAGGTCCCTTCCGATCTCAGCTGTTCTGTGGTTCTATAATATTTGCATTATGTGAATAACCCTACTTTTAACTAAATAGGAATATAGTTGTTCTTTATATGAAGAATTAAGTATATTAAGTGCTTAAAGAAAAAGTCTGAATTCAAAGGTAGACCACAGAACATTACAATCAAGTATTTCAATAAGGAGAGGGGATCTGATTAACATATATAAGTTCATGAAGGGAGAATGCACTGAGAAAGGGGCCAAGCTCTTCTCAGTGGTGGCCAGGACAGGGGGTAATGAGTATAAGTTGAAACACAGGAAGTTGAATCTCCATCTGAGCAAGAACTTCTTCACTGTGAGGGTGACAGAGCCCTGGCACAGGCTGCCCAGGGAGGTTGTGGAGTCTCCTTCTCTGGA